>SJYA01006823.1:3222-17386 GCA_006410615.1 Neotragus moschatus
AGGCTCCACTTTCATCCACCTCATTAGAACTGATTCAAATGTATTCTTTTTAATGGCTGAGTAATACTCCATTGTGTATATGTACCACAGCTTTCTTATCCATTCATCTGCTGATGGACATCTAGGTTGCTTCCATGTCCTGGCTATTATAAACAGTGCTGCGATGAACACTGGGCTACATGTGTCTCTTTCAATTCTGGTTTCCTCGGTGTATATGCCCAGCAGTGGGATTGCTGGGTCATAAGGTGGTTCTATTTCCAGTTTTTTAAGGAATCTCCACACTGTTCTCCATAGTGGCTGTACTGGTTTGCATTCCCACCAACAGTGTAAGAGGGTTCCCTTTTCTCCACACCCTCTCCAGCATTTATTGCTTGTAGACTTTTGGACAGCAGCCATTCTGACTGGCGTGAAATGGTACCTCACTGTTGTTTTGATTTGCATTTCTCTGATAATGAGTGATGTTGAGCATCTTTTCATGTGTTTGTTAGCCATCTGTATGTCTTCTTTTTATGTTTTTGATGTCATATTTAATCAATTACTGGTGTGCTGCGGTTCATGGGGTCGCAAAGTCGGACATGACTGAGCGACTGAACTGAACTGAACTGAAGGTCATAAGGATTTACTCTCATATTTTCTTCTAAGAATTGTATAGTTTTAACTCTTACATGTAGATCTTTAATCCATTTTGAGTCTCAGCTAGATGTTACCCACTCTGTAATGCCTATGGAAAGTTGACAATCTCCCTTTAATAACAAAAAGAACATGGCACCCTCAGAGTTGTTGCAGGTGACAGCATCATACCAGAATCTCAGCGCATTATTTTGTTTTTATTCAACTTTTTATGTTGACTTATCTTCTTATGGTACATTTGTTTTAGTGTAAAATAATGAGATGGCTTAAAGAAAAATATAAAAACATACTAGAGATAATAGGCAGGTCCAACAATGATATGTGAATAAATGGAGTCTAGGAAATACTGATTTGATGTACATCATGATGTCTGTGGCCTATATAATAGATATTAAGAAATGGATTTATGTTTATTTTCTAAGCAGCTTGTAGAAGGGCATCATTTTAGATGTAAACTCATCTATTGCGCATACTATTTGAGCCCAAAATAGGGCTTATTCTTTCAAATTATTTGGACTTCTCAATTTCCAGGAATCTCAACCCCTAGACTTCCTTCAAAGCCCCAGTGTGATGGTCACAAATAAAATCCTTTTGTGGCTCTTACATAATTGTTACTTCGGAACCTTTTGGAAAAATCCTCCTCTGTAATCTCACATTCTAAAAATAGGCTTGACTTTTGTATTGCTTCTAAATAAAAACATATTTTTCGATTACACTGGGGACAAAGAAAAAAAATTTCCAGTATCGCTTTGAGACTTGTGGGAAAACGGAGAGACTCACAGTTTCAGTGTTCTCGGTGAAGTTTTCGGCACTGAGATTTTGCCATGCTGGCTGGCTTCTGAGTGCAGTGGGGGTGGGGCGGGAGGAAGGGTAAACACTGTCACCAGTCATTTAACATGTCGCTTATTACTCAGATCTGACACTAAATGCAGAGGCTGTGGCAGGAAGACGAAGCTCGCGGCACTGTGCATGCTGTGGTCCAGGAGAGCGTCTTTGAAATGCTACGGATTCTCTGAGTAATGCCTGAATCACCTCTTCATTACACTGAAACTTCACAGTGACACTGTTTGCTGTGGAGCAGAACCCGAGGGCTTCCTTCTGGGACTTCTTGGGCAGCGACTGAAAAGGACTGGCTTCCAAAGAGGCGAGGCATCCTCCTACACGTGTCCCTCCTCCCCGAGCGCAGTCCGCGGGACAGTGCTGCAGTGTAGGCCAGTTCTCGTAACTCCCTCTTAGTGCTGAATGTTGTTCTTCCTCCTCTTTTGAAGCAGTGGCTAGAAAAGAAGGAGCCACAGGCAGCATAGGATGGCGTCTAATCCAGGGTTAAAATGTGGGCTTTCCCTGTTCATTCAAGCCTGTTTCCCTATTGTACCGAGTCATTTGCTAGGCCCATGGTCTGAAAGATTACTTACCCTTATGTGGGTTCAGCTTTCTGCCTTGCCACTCATGGCGAATCATTCACCTTTGAGTCTCATTTTCTCATCTCTGAAATGGGACCCACAGTTGCCACCTTGCCCAAGGCAAAAGCGTGAACTTCTATAAAACTGCTTGTTGAACCGCGCCGTGTGGTGTATTTTGGAAGGGCACTGTACATTCCCCAAGGTCTTACCAAGCTGCCTTTATGTGGCCACCCGCCTCTCTGTGCTCTCTTCTTGAGCTTTTGTGCTCCCAAAGCACCTGATCCAGATGGTGGTGGAGTAACTTAACTGGATGATAAAGGCAAGCTTGAGACCTCACCTTTTCCCCACCCCCCGGCTTCTGAGTATCAGTGTTGTTTATTGTGTCTCTTTATAGTACAGACCCCAGCAGAGTGCCATTTATACATGGAGGGTGGTGTATAAATATACTTTAATTGCATTTGAGTAAGAAACTATATGGGGCTTCACAGGTGGCTCAGTGGTGAAGAATCTATCTGCCAGGGCAGGAGCTGCAGGAGACATGGGTTGGATCCCTGGGTCAGGAAGGTCCCCTGAGGAGGAATTGGCAACCCACTCCAGTATTCTTGCCTGGGAAATCCAATGGACAAAGGAGCTGAAAGGCCACAGTTCATGGAGTCGCAAAGAGTTGGACACGACTGAGCATGCATGCACGCAAGAAACTATATTTATTGTTGCCTTGATGCTTGAAAGAAACAGAGGAGACATCAAAAAATGTATAGCGTCAAGTAGGGGGATAGAAAAGAAGCATGTTACAAGACAAAGAACAAGTCTTACGGAGAAAAACCTTGCAAGAATTGAGGAAGAGAGATCCAAGGTTTCTAAATCAGCCGATTGGGACAGTCTACTGGTGTATCCACATACCTTCTTCCAGTATTTTCTCTGGTCTACTGATGGGCTAAGTGGCACAGTTGGAAGTAACAATACCTCCGCGTGCAACATACAGTAACTCTTCCATTTCTGACACCTGACCACCTGAACTCTATCAGGCATCTCTTCAACTGGATAAATTAAAGCTTGCTCCTTATAAAGAAAGATTGGAAGGTATCAACTTAAGACTGTCCTTTTCATGGTGATTTTTCGCTTAGCCTTGTAACCGATTTCAAGACAGTTTGCCAACTCCCCAGGCATATGGAGATTAGTAGGCTTATTTTGGAAGAAGAGGTTCTTATACCTTTCAGATGGAAGAGGCTTTTAGTCTAAGATTTGAAAGCTTTATGATATTGTCCTAACCCAGAGGGAAGTGGATAGTTTCTTTCATCACAGAATTGTAAGACTTTAAAAGATGTGAAGAAATTAGACTCTGAGCAAAGGTTTACTGTTTGTTTATAAAGTGCATATCAGTTCAGTTCAGTCACTCAGTCGTGTCCGACTCTGCGACCCCATGAATTGCAACATGCCAGGCCTCCCTGTCCATCACCATTAGATGGCGGTAAATTAAAATATGTTTGTTCTCTCTTCCCACTCTAAACAGAGTCACGTAAACGTTTCCTGGCTGGGTTTTGAATATCTGACTGCTCCTGTCTCGAATCCTTTTGGATCGTATAGCTTCCTTGCCCTGGATATGGGGCAGGAGTTGAGTGGTATAAATTGATCTTTGTTCCCTGGCCACTACTAGGTGCCTAAGGGTTATAGCTAAGGTCAGACTTAGAAGCTTCTAGGCTCCTGAGAAGCCACTTCTATGCAACTTGGAAAGCAGCAATGAGAGCGCTTAGGTAAATCTCGTTTTTATCCAACACAGGTTTATATTTGGCATTTGTCCTTTTGTTGACTAAATGCTTTCAGACCCAAGAGGAAATGTCACCCAGGTTTATAAACAGGTATATTTGTATATGTAATTATATATGTTTAAATATATTTATATACCTATTTATAAATGGATGGCTAACCTGAGGATGGGAGACCAAGCTGTTCAGAATCTTCAGTCTATGATTCAGGAAAGGGAAGAAGCAGAAAGAGGTTAAGAGGCCATGTAGACCAACTCTCTCCCTTGCCCTTATTCTATAGACAGGAACACTAAGGCCTGAAGAAGGAAAGAATTTTCCCAGGTTTATAAGTTGAGCTCTTCCAGGCTGAACTACGGATCAAACTAGGTCTGTTTGATCCAAAACCTGTTTGGATTTGCAGCAGAAACTACCAATTGTTTTCCATTTTCCGTCTGCTACTTTCCCCTTGTTAACAGAACCTCCAGTTTGTGGCCGAGCATATAACTTTCTGGAATAAAGATTTATTTTTCAGTCTTCTTTGCAGTAGACTAGTCAAATAGTTAAGAAACTAAGTTCTGGCCAATAACAAATCCTGTACGTGTTCTGGAAACATTACTTTGTTCTTCTTCCGCCTTACTGGTTGTACTGTGGAAGTGATGCTGGAGCTTGAGCAGCTTATCTTGGATGATGAGGTGAAAGCCACGTGTTGAGCATGGGGAACATCCTGATAGCAGAACCCTGGATGCCTAACTTTACTGAACACTATACCAGATCTGAAATGCCCATCCCTGGCCTTTTTATATGACTGAATTGTTTTTTAGTATTTCATTTGCATCTGGAGCTAATCTTTACTGATACCCCACTACCTCATTCTGCTTCCAGATAGATTTTCTTGTTGTTAGAAGATAGAAGTTAGGTCTTGGGAGTTCTGCAGGGGGATGGTGAGGCAAGATTGTCCTACACAAAGAAAGATATTCTGTGTATCTATTTCAGAAGATGGGATCCCTATGAGGGAGGACCATGACTGAATTTTCTTTGTAATTCAGGATTCAGTGTAGGACATAGAAGACACTGGTAAATGTTGTTGGATCTTACTTCAGGTATTTGTTGCCAAAATAATGCTGAGTAACAAATAACCATAAAACCCCAACATCTTATGACAGTGTCTGTTTATTGCTCATGTGTCTGGGGTAGTCACCTGGCACCTCTACTGAACTTGGCTGGAGCTGATCACACATCTAGGGGAACTGGCTGGCTACTGGATGACCTAGGGTGGCCATGGCTGGGATGACTAGCGTGACTCGGCTCTGCTTCACATGCCTGTTATATCCTGCCTAGCTAGCCTGTGCCAGTCGAAGAGGCCACAAATGAAGAGTAGAACATTCAGGTAATTTTTCTCGCCTCTGCTTGTGTCACATCCACTAACACCCCATTGGCCAAAGCAAATCCTGTGGCTGGATCCAGAGAGCAAGTGAGAAGACGTTTGACTGTTCGTGGCAAAAGCGCTGGTACAAGGTGAAACGAGAACTAGGGCCTTAGTGGATCCAGTCTGCTACAGGTGGGTGACTGGACGGATTGAAGGATAGGTGGACAGAGGGAGAAGAAAAAGGCCGACGGGCTAGGACGTTCTGTTCACTGAGTCCAAGTACAAGGGCAAGGGAGGCACTGGGGGGCAGTTTTTCAAGTCTCTGGGGTTAGCCGGTCTGGGTTTGGGGACTGCCCATGGCACACGGGGTCTGGACCTTTGGCACAGACCCACGCTGAGGGGTGTTTATATTATGACTTACATCTGTGCTGGGGAATCTTTGCTTCTGAGTGAGTAATTACGAAAGGCTTTAGAAGCTTCACCCGGTGCTTGGGAAGAGTCTATTTTGGAGACAAGACACTTTCAGAGAGAACTAATTCATAACACGAAGACTGTTGTGTTGTGGCCTGAGAACTGAACTGGGAAGCAAGGGGCCTTAGTTTCAGTCCTGCCTCTGCCAAGTCAGGAAGAAAAACACCATATATATGAGCTTCTCTTGGGCAACTTCTAAGTACTATAGTACTTGTTAGAAAGATAAAGGCTTTAAAAAAAAAAAAGTTTCAAAGAATACATTTTCCCCCAGTCTTCATGGTGGTTTGAGTTCCTATAAATAATATTATTTAGGAAGAAGAACATTCTCTAGTGTTAATAAATCTGATAATTTAGTTTTCTGTTATATATTGAGCTGGCCATAAGGTTTGTTTGGGTTTTCCTGTAACATTTTTGGAAAAACCTGAACATCCTTTGTGTTCAACTCATATATTGAAGATCCTTTTTCATTTGTTGTNATTATTTAGGAAGAAGAACATTCTCTAGTGTTAATAAATCTGATAATTTAGTTTTCTGTTATATATTGAGCTGGCCATAAGGTTTGTTTGGGTTTTCCTGTAACATTTTTGGAAAAACCTGAACATCCTTTGTGTTCAACTCATATATTGAAGATCCTTTTTCATTTGTTGTTTCAAATGCATTCAAAATATTAGATATATGCTTAAATATTTATATGCTATAAAATGATGACTAGGGTAAACATTAAATCATAAAGTGTAAGGTGGTATGACAATTAAACATTACTAATGTGGAAATCAATAAGGATTCTAAATTTCATAACAGTTGATGCGAGAGATTTACTAGCAAATGTAACTGAGTGTTCCTCAAAGATGGGGAAAAAAAATTCAGTCAGTTTTGACAGTGGTAGGATGAGCAATTCACTTGGTCGTTTTCCTTCTGTTTTAGAAATGAAAGTGATTCTGGCAATTTTCCTGAATCGTCAACACAAAATAAATGCTTTGTTTGCTTACTCAGCTTAAATGAAAGGAAAATTATCTCCAGTTCCTTGGCAACTGCAGATCTTGCTGGCTTGTCAGGGTCAGTGTCAAGAGCAGCAAAGAAGGTCACTTTGTAAGGGGCTGAATTCTGTAGGCCTCAGTCGGGTCTTTCTGATCCTCTTTTTGATCCTTCCCCTACCTTGAAATTCCAGGGCATCATGAGGGCTGGAAGGGGAAAGAGATTTGCCTCTGTGAGTTCCGGAGGGCCACTAGGAAACTGGATCCTCGTGTTGGTTCTCGTCACGTTCCCTAAGATCATGTCCTTCCATCCTACACAGCTTGTGTCCCTTTAAAGGGTGACTTGCCGGTTCCCAGATGCACATATTCAAAACGTGTTTCTCTGCTTTGAGAAGAGACCAAACGATGTTATGTAATGTTGCCCTGGAGGAACCAGAAGCAATAGCTATTTCATTTCCTCATTACTTGAGCATACTCAGCCTAAACCCACAAGTATGTTAAGTAGATCCAGGGCCTGTCTCAATCCTTTTTATCCCTTTCCTCCTTGGCTTTCACTGAAATATAGAAGAAATGCCTTATTTTTCCTGGTGTGTGTGATTTCACTTCGTTAGGAATTCAGGATAGGCAGGAGATTGAAGGCGCCAGCACCAGGCACTGACAGCTGTGAGATGCAAGGGCTCCTGGGGGCGTCTCACATTTCCCTCAGTCAAAAGCCATATAGATCTTAGAAGGGCTTCTGCTCCTGCCACTCTGAGGCATGTGGTGTGACGATGCCTGTGTGCAGAATGATGGCTGCAGTACAGGAGATGGTCTTGAGATTTATCTGCTGATCCCTTGAGTCAAAACCTTGGAGCTGGAGTCTTCTTTAGAGAGCAGCAACAGTCACTGCCTCCTTGCTGATAGTGGCCAGGATTCAGCATGCCTCTGGTATCAAGATTCATAGCTACTTGTTTATGTTTTGTGTTGTTCCAAATAGGATGAAAATGACCACCTCCAGACTATTGGCTTGGAAGGCACCCGGGGTTCTAGAGTTTTGAGTGAGTCTTCAGAGACCCTAAAATCCCATGGCTTTCTCATTGGAGTCTGTAGAATCATTTTCCCTTCTCTGACCTCAGTTTCCCTGCCATCAAAATTGATATCTGTGTAGAGATCACCCCAGGGAATTAAGGAAAAGCTGAGCAGAAAGGACTCTGACTGCTTACATAGGCTTCAGACAGAGCACTTCCATTCTTAACTATTTCATAAATTGAGGATACATGTGAGTTGGTGTTTAAACAAAGGGCTGTGCTATTGCAAAAGAGGTCTGAGCACTTCTTCACCTCTTTTACAAATCCCTGCTTGACATCTGAGAACGTCTGTTTGAAATGCTCCCAGGGACAAGTTGGGTGGCAGTAAGGAAACATACTTCCACAAACTCTCCATTGTCTTTAACACCTCAGCAAGGAGTGAACTTTCGCAGTATTTTTTTTTTTTTTTTTTTTTTGGTCCTCTTTCACGTGAATACTTTCTTCATATCTCTGATTGTTAGCCCTGATGAACCCCTGAATCCTCCTGACTAGTAATTAGCTTTGAGAGTGGGTTCATCTGGTCCAAGACACTGATGTATAAACTGGATGTCACACTATCAATTTACAGTATGCATAAATAAAAAAGCTGTCCATTTGCCTGTTATTATATGATATGAAAATACTGTTTGAACTTAGAGGTTTTGCTTTGGATGNTTAGCTTTGAGAGTGGGTTCATCTGGTCCAAGACACTGATGTATAAACTGGATGTCACACTATCAATTTACAGTGTGCATAAATAAAAAAGCTGTCCATTTGCCTGTTATTATATGATATGAAAATACTGTTTGAACTTAGAGGTTTTGCTTTGGATGGAATAACCTAAGTTTCTGTGTCTGTATTAAATTTTTTTTTTTTTGCTTGATAATGCTGCATAACAACTAATCTCACCTACTTACTCTCATATCAGTGATTTATGATAACATGTATCTTTCTTACTCAGATTTTCTGGTCAGGAAAATGTGTTTCTACTGGGCTTAGCTTGGATCAGCAGAGCTTGGTTCTAGGATGAGGGTCAGCTCAGACTTAACCTCACATATCTGTACTTTAAGACCTGAACTGAAGGGAGAGGAACTACTTGGGGGAAACTTTTATTAGGGCAAATAGCAGGTGTACAGGAGAGGTGAGCAGAAGCGTGTGATGCCTCTTAAAGTCATTGTCAGAACTGGCACTTTGTCACTTCCACCCATGTCCCACTGGCTAAAACAAGTCTTACGGCTGAATCCAGTGTTGATGGGCTTGGATATACACTTTATCTATTTTATTCAAAGAGAATTCAATAGATTGCCAACTCAGAAGGCAAAAAGGAGATGTAGTCCAAATAATAATTACAGCGCAAGAAAGAACTGGGAATAGTAATTCAGTCTACTATAGTATTCTTGCCTGGAAAATTCCATGGACAGAGGAGCCTGGCATGCTGTACAGTCTGTGGGGTTCAGTAGAGTCAGATACAGCTGAGTGCGCACAGACAGACTACTGCAGAGGTTCATGTTAAATTCACTTAGTCGGGGGCACTGGGGAGCAGTTGAAAGATACAGTCATTCACCTCCCAGAGGAGTTAAATTGGAATTACAGTGAGATCCCATATTATGCTAACGTTTACAGTCTCTCCCATAAGACAGCAAGAGTGGTTTCAAACATGAGCTCCACGTTGAAAATCACAGTAATAAACAGGTAGATAAGTATAGGTGCTGATTTTCAGGTGAGCTGTTTCCCGCCACATGGCATCTCTACGCACTGTACTCCTGGGTTGGTAGCACCAAGTTCCAACTGAATCCACGCTCAATATATGAACTTTGGCTTTAAAAAAAAAATCTGATTCTTGTAAAGATGGCAGCTGTCATGAGTTTTATGTCCATTTGTCTTATTTTCGTTCTCAGGTTTCTAGATTTGACTGTTTGTGTCACTTTCATATTCTGCCTACAGTAACGCTACTCAACGTAGGAGAAAAGGCAGTGAAAATAGAATTTAGACAAAGAAAGGAAATCGAAAGTGACCAGTCTGCCTACAGCATTCACTCAGACATGATAGAGTCCTCTCTCTTGCTGAGCTCATGTGCACCCTCAGTCTTGTAACGGGAAGCTCCACGAACTCACTGCCTATACGTCTGCCTGGCAGGAAAAGGATTTGGCATCTTTCCTTAAAAGGAAAGGCCCACGATGCCCCAGACAGCATTTGTCCTGAGAGATTGCCACCAAGAGAGGCAGAGAGATGGAATGAAAAGAGCTTTGATTTATGAGGGATACAGGTTCTAGCCCCAGCCCTGCAGGTGACCTTCTCTGTGACCTTAGGCAAATGGTTTCCCCTGCTCTCACCTCAGTTTCCCCATTGCTCACTGATACCTGTGATGAAAGTCGTGGGTTTTAGTCCTGACTCAGCTGCATGGCCCCAGTCAACTCATCTGGGCTTTCACAATCCTATTTTTCTCATCTGGTAAAGTAGGGTCAAATGTTCTTCAATAACTGGGACAAGAAAGTGACCTGTCAATTCCGAAGTGTCAGAGGAGCGTGAAGGGCTTTCATCCAAGGGGCTACTTGATCAGTCCTGGAAGAGCCAGGATTCTCCCTGCAGTGGCTTTTTTCAGTTGACCTGGTAGGAGGCAGAGGACGGGGTCCCAGAAGCTTTGAGGGTCCCTTCCTGCTTGACCTGGATGCTTTTGCAAACTTTCAGAGAAGGGGAAAGGCCTTGTTCCATGCTAGTGAGTGTGCATGTTGGAGAAAAACAAAACAAAACCCCACCGCTTTCTAGCCTGGGCCTCTTCTGAATCTCTCTGCAGAGAGAAATCAGGGATGCCCCGAAATTGAGAATGTGGCAGAGAACTGAGACCAAATTGCTCACAGCAGGGTTATGTGACGGATGCTCAGTCATATCAGGACCCAGGAGATGTGCAGAGCCCTGCCCTGTGGGCTGTTTGAAGGTCACACCGACTCGGCCCTGCTGGGAAACGAACTCAGTGTGTCTGTTTGCGGATTCTCTGTGCTGAGGGCACGGTTCGCTGGGGCTCTGCCTCTCCTGTTCCTACTCCTGCCCGATCGTCTCTACCTCCTAGCCTCTGGCCTCTGCCCCAGAGCCCCTCCTGGTGAATTTTCAACTTAATTATTTTTGAACTGTCCTCCTCTTTGCTGTATTTTCCTCAAAATTTGTTATAAAGGGGCCAGCCTGGCACCGGAAATGCGGCTGTGGTCTGATAGTGTTCCAGTGTAATTGAATCTGGGCCAGAAAGAAGCTCCTGACTCATTTCAGGGCAGAAGCATTGGTCTTTGTTTTGTTGCCACCCTCTTGGGGAGTGAAAGCAGAGTGACCCCTGTGACTGTCCCGGAGTCACAGGACCACTCAGGACAGTGAGGAGAATGGTTTCTGTGGAGCACTGGCTATGAGGCATTTTTTCCTATGTAAACCTCACAGCCCACAGCACAGGGAGGGAGGTATTATTACTCCTGTTTAGCAGATGTGACTCAGGGAGGAAAAGAACATATCTATGGGGAAATAAGTAGCCCCGTGGCACCTCCTTTTTCAGCCTCTCTGCCTTAAAAAATGTGTGCTGTGGAGAAGAATAAGGTGTTATTCCATTCTGTTCTGGGTCTTTAGAAAAAGCCCTTTTCTCTCCAGGCTTCCGTTCATGCTTCTGTAAAATACAGTCCTTGACATTAGACCTCTTTGAGCTCAAGAATGCTATATTCCATGCCCTCTCAGCACTTCCCTCAGTTCTCCTTCGCTCCAGAGCAGACTGGATAACTTCCCAGGATGTTGGCATCCATGTCAAGGAGTGGTCCCACAGACAGGTGTGGATCTAGCATTTAAGGTGGTAGAAGTACCTGCCCAGATGTTGTAGGGAAGACGGTGAATGGCTGTGAAGTGGACTGGAAAGATTCCTGGATGTCGTCAGTGGAAAACTAGGTGCTTCTGTGGGGCTGTTGTGATTCTCGTTGCCTCTGAGCTCCTTCAGAGCTGTGTAAGTTGTAGATAACGAGAGCAATGCAGGTGGTTCATGTGCACAGACACCCAAATGATTCTTTTTCCGGTGGAAGTACAGCTGCTTTGGCACACCCCTGTTGAGTAAGCCACTTGAGCATCTGTTTGCAGTTGCATTTCAAAACTTCTTATTGTTTGTGTACACGTGATTCTTTAAACATCTTACTGGTTCCCTTGCTAATTGATGACCTAAATAAAATCTCTGATACACATTTATTTTATATTTCTATGAGGGTCATGATTATACCCCATTTTAAATAGACTATCCTGTAACAATATATGGCAGCTGCAACACAAATCTGTTTAGCATTGTTGATGGGTAAAGTGTTGAGGGTGTAGGTATATAAACCTTTGTACTTATAGGCTAGAGGCTGTTTTTCTGGTCCAAACTATTTCCTATAAAACTCTGGCCCCCTGAGTTTTTCTCTCTGCATTTCCTGCAAAGGGACCCATTCTTCCTGACTCCCTACTTCAAAGCTACTCTCGAAGGCTTGCTAACCTACTGCTTACTTCTGTGTTTGGATTTGACCTGTCATGACTAGGGGGTGATAGAAATACTTCCCCTGGAACAGAGATGAGGACTAGGTTAGGCTGTGTATGTCTGAAGGTACTGATTTGCAGTCATTTCGGGTACCAATTGAGCTGACCACTCAAGGGATCCATGTCTTGTGCCTGCCCCAAGTTTGTTCATGAGAATTGGGCTCCCCAAGCTCCAGGCCACCCCTCTCCCCGCATCAGGCCCTTAGCAAGATTGGTGGAACTGTCTGCCATTAGAGGTGAAATCGGGGCCTGAAGAGCTGACCAGGCCTGGATGCGAAGTGGTTCTCAGACCAGGTGACAGGACCTTCTAAAGCCTCCAATCTTTCTAGGAATGACTTTCTCCAAGATTTCCTTACCAGCACTTTCCTATTGACTATATATTACTTCTATCCGTTTTGAGCCGAGCCCTAGAATAGCTCCTTGAGTTAGGCTGGAAGAGTTTGATTGTTCCCCACTTTATATATGTAAGACATGAACTTCAGAGAGAGGAAGTGACTTGCTGAAGGTGGGTGTGGTAGGGAAAAACCCAAGCCAGGACATGGCAGGCCCCAGACCACTGTCTTGACACTTCATTTTGACCCTAGGCTGCCAGCATTCCTGAGCTTAGCTGTCTTAGACTTTTGTGTCTTTGACCAAAGAGACGGTTGAGTGAGGGAGGGGAGGACTCTCTTCCACCCTTCCCTTCCCTTGGGCTATTCCTCTACCCTGTTGTTAGCTACTTAACTGTTCTTTGAGATGCCAGTAAGATAGGGTTGATGGCTTGAATATTATCCCCTAGGCAGTGGAGGCTCTGGGGAGGTTCTAGTCTCTCTCCCTGGGAGTATCAGTTAGAATGCTTTTGGCCCCAGTCAGGTGGTTAGTGGTAAAGAACCCGCCTGCCTGTGCAGGAGATGTGAGAGATGCAGGTTCAGTCCTCGTGTTGGGAAGATCCCCTGGAGGAGGGCATGGCAGCCCACTCCAGTCTTCTTGCCTAGAGAATCCCAGGGATGGAGGAGCCTGGTGGGCTACAGTCCATAGGGTCGCAAAGAGTTGGACACGACTGAAGCATCTTAGCACGCATGCATGCACCAGAAAACTCAATTTACAGTAACTTAAAAACTAGAAGTTTCTCTAGAATAATGGGCAACTTAGAGATGGATGGCTCAGCATCAGAGTCAGAGCTCCTATGATTCTCTAGTCTTAACTGTCCGGTAAGGTAGCCTCCAGCCACATGTGGCTATTTAAGTTTAGATTAATTAAAATTTAATAAAAGTTAAAAAGAATGCAGTTCCTCAGTCATACTAGCAACATTTCAAGTGGTCGGTGCCTACTGCATCGGGCTAGTACAGGTACAGCACATTTCCATCAATGCAGAAGGTTCTCTTGGACGGCAGTGGGATGTTCCCTGCAGTCTAGGAGTGCATGGACAAAGAGAGGAGATGGTGCCGCCACGTTTTTCCTTTTTGTCAAGAATAAAACTTTTCCAGAATTCCCATAAGACTTCTGTCAGTGTCTTCCTGACAATGTCCAGGGGCCTTCTCAGCTGCCAGGGGGAGTTTCTGATAGCAAGAAGGGGAAAGGATGTTGGGCAGGCTTGTCTTTTCCTGATTACATCTCCTCTGAGATCCTGTCTCTGCTTAATGTGTTCTAAGTCCTTGGGTTGCTTCTGTGTATGTTCACACATACACAAAGTCTACCCCCCTTTCCCTAGCACCTCTTCTTCAATTTGCACAAAAGACAGCAATACAGATGCTCATAGAAGTCAACTCTAGCAGAGTCCAGGGACTTGAAGGGACCTTAGATCCTATTTATGCAAATCACTTAGCACTAACATTGGGCATTCTTGGTTTTACCAATCGGTTTGTGTATCACACTGTCATGCTATCCTGTTTTTCCCCTCTATGTACCCATCATTAGGAGCACCATCCCTTAGGCCATCTGTTTCACCTCCTTTTATTAAGTAGAGCAGTTTAGGCTGATAATACTTGCCATGTGGCCTGGTGGTGGGGTGGGAGTGGGGGTGGGG
>SJYA01006824.1:0-19987 GCA_006410615.1 Neotragus moschatus
GCTTGTCTTCCTGTTTTGTGTTCAGATGTTACCCTCTCAGCCACTCGTGGACCTCTTGAACACCTAGCATAAAATTCCCTACTGCGTCTGCACTCTGCCCACCCCGCTGCATGGCCTTGCTTTCCTGTGTAGCGCTTCTCACCACCTGAGGGCCGTAGAGGTGTCTCATGTGCTTATTATCTGCCTCTCACACTGCAGAGCTCTGTGATGGCACTGCTGTTTATACGCTCTCGTATTGTCCTTAACTACTTCAGGTCCTGGCACATAACAGGTACTTAATAAATATATACTGAACAAATGAGTGACTACTAAATAAAACATAAGTTTCTCATCTGTTTTATATTGTTTTGATTTTGAGTGAGGGTTAAGTATCATTTCCTGTCTTTGGCAATTTGCGTTACTTCTCCTCTGAATTCCTTATGTTTATTAACCAATTTGTGTGGGGTTTGGGTTGAGTTTGGCTTTGATATGTAAGATTCAGGGTGATGGTGGGCAGCCAGGTTGACTGAAATTAGTCCCTGAGACTGTTAGTTTGTAAATCACTGCAGAAATGGCAATCATTGTTTGAGTTCCTGCACGGTGCTTCAGGCCTTGCATGGTACATTTTTACCTTCCCTGGGTTGTGTCTCGAATGGATCTATTTCTCAACATTCTGTCAATACTTTTTAAACTCATATCTGTGTTTGTTTCTCAGGCTTACGGTGAGGGCTCCGGTGCTGACTGTAGACGCCACGTCCAAAAATTAAACCTGCTGCAGGGACAGATTTCAGAGATGTCACTCAGGTATGATAGTTTGAGGGAGGCCTGGTTATCTTGCCCTGTTTTCATCTTGAGTGGATGGTGGGAGTATATGATGGAGAAATCTCTTAGATTTCCATGTCTAACAACATGGCGATTAGTAAACAATCTTCCCACTGAAGTTAATTTTAAAATGCCAGCCACAGTATTTTAAAGGCACTGACGAGATGACAAGAAGGTAAGTAGCCATCAGAGATCAAAAATGAAGCAAAAGCCAAAATCCAGAGAATAAGCTGGGCTGCTGGGGCATTTGAAACCTGTTGCCCTGCAGCTTCCAAGAAGCTGGGAGGGAGGCAGGAGACGAAGACAAAGTCTGTTCAGTGTGGGAAGGTCAGTCGGAGACCACCACATAGAGCTGAGTCCCCAAAGGACTACCCCCTTGGTGTACAAATGACCTAGAAAGGCACCCCTCCGAGGTAGGTTGACCCAGCCTGTCTTGCCCTTGGCACTGGCTAAAGAGGGGAAACACTGCCCCGGGATTTTGTAAGCATAAGGACGCTGTCACATGACCTTTACACATGCTGTGTGAAAAGTCTCCAGCGAGGACTTAGTTTATTTTCTTGACTGCTGGGTCTCTGTGGCTGCACAGGCGTTTCTCTCGTTGCGGCGAGCCAGGGGCTGCTCTCTGGAGTGGTAGTATGCGGCTTCTTGTCGCGGCTGGTTCTCCTGTCGCAGAGCATGGACTCTAGGGTGTGTGGGCTTCAGTAGTTCCCAAGCTCCAGCACACAGACTCAGTAGTTGTGGCGGCCAGGCTTAGTTGCTCCGTGACACAGGGGATCTTTCCAGACCAGGAGTCAAACCCGTGTCTCCTGCATTTACAGGCAGATTCTGTACCACTGAGCCACCAGGGAGGCCCTTCAGACTTATTTTTAAATTGTCCCAGGAAGCAGAGATAAATGTAGCTCCTTTTTGGAGCAATACATCTCCAACCCAGGCATCATGGAATATATAAAATTCCAAGTGGCGTATACCCAAAGTTAAAGATCATTTAACTTACTTAAGGAGGCATGTCACCATGAGCAAAAGACAGCAGAAATGACAAAGAAGTCCGGTGCAAAAAAAGAGTTCAGAATACATAATGTTGTATGTTTAATATATTTAATGAAATTAAATGAGGATGGTTGATATAAAGAAGAGCAAGAGACTTTAAAAACTAACCAGTTTTTTAAAGAACAACCAAAAAGTTTGTAGAAATGAAAAGTCTAGTCATTGAAATTAAAAGTTAAGTGGCTTCCTTGTTGGTCTAGTGGTTAAGACAATGCAAGGGACACTAGTTCAATCCCTGGTGCTGGGAGATCCCACGTGTCGTGGAGCAGTTAGGCCCTGCACCACAACTCCTGAGCCTGTGCTCTGGAGCCCGCAGGGGGCAACACAGGCAGCCCACACGTCTGGAGCCTGTGCTCTGCAACAGGAGGTGCCACCGCAGTGAGAAGCCCACGAGAAAGCCCAAGCGCAGCAACAGAGACCCAGCACAGCCAAATACAAGTAAATAAGTAAGTCTTTCTAAAACGGTTTAGTGGACTGGGAAGCAGATTAAGTGCAACTAAAGAGAGAATTGGTGAAATGGAAGATAAATCTGAAGAAATTATTCACGTTGTCAATGTGAATAAGACAGAAAGGTGAAAAATATAAAAGTTCAGAGACATGAAATATAGAGAGACAGTTCCAGCAAGAGATAATAAAAAGAATGGGAAAAGGCAGTATTTACAGAAATGAACATAACTTTTTCCAGAATCAAAGGGCTTATATTCTTAGATTCAGGAAATGCATCTAATCCCAAACTGGATAAAAACATTGTGTCTGTAGCAGATCCTAATGAAACCTATCCAAAAGCTGCTGCTGCTAAGTCACTTCAGTCATGTCTGACTCTGTGCGACCACATAGATGGCAGCCCACCAGGCTTCGCCATGCCTAGAATTCTCCAGGCAAAAACACTGGAGTGGGTTGCCGTTTCCTTCTCCAGTGCACGAAAGTGAAAAGTGAAAGCTACTGGAACTAATAATTTAGCAAAGTCACAGGGATACATGGTCAACATACCAAACTAAATTTTATTTTTATATAACTGCAATGAATAGTTGGAAAACGATTTTTAAAATAAAATACCGTTTAAGATACCATCAAAAAATAAGATACTTAGGGGTAACTATAACCCAAAATGTGCAAAATATTTTCAGTAAAAATTACACAACTTTGCTGAGAGAAATTTTAAAAAGATCTAAATGATGAAATATGTTCATGGATTAGAACATTCAGTATCGTCATGATGTCAGTTCATGCTAAATTGATCTGTAGGGTCATCTTAATCCCAGCAGTTGGTTTTTCTTTTTATGAAATTGACAAACTGATCCTAAAATTTATATAGGAATGCAATTGCCAAATCGATTTTGATAACACAACTGGAGGACTCATACAGCCTAATTTCAAGATTTAGTGTAACACTGCAACAATCAAGGCAGTGTGATTTCGAATATATGTTCTGTGGTGTTTTCATACAGAATACTACTCAGCAACAAAAATGGCATGGGCAAACCTCAAAAACATTGCCAAGTGAAAGATGTCAGACGCAAAAGCCCAGATACTTGTAAAGATGAGTGGTTTTCACCTACAGGGGCAGATAAGGGAATTTAGAGTGATGAAAATTTTCTAAATCTTGCTAATTACATCTCAACAAATTTTCTATTTCTTGATTGGAGTAATAGTTTCAAAAACATAATTTACCAAACTCACTTGATGTACCAACACTTAATTTGGTACATTTTAGGGTAGGTTAATTATAACTCATACCTCAATAAGTTAATTTTAAAAGATAAAAATCTACCCTTTGACACAACAACATAATGAAATTACAGAACATGGAACACAAAGGGAAGAACTAAAATGTAGCTGGAGAAAAGAGAAATCACCTGCTGAGAAATAGTAGACGCCCAGTTCTCAGGGTAACATCCGAAGTGAGAAGACAGACCATACCTTCATATTGCAGAGGGAGGTTCTATAGCTGATGGAGTTGAGTTCCCAGATCTTAGTGTGGTGAGCAGAGCTCTGGTCAGTAGCAGGCAGGACACTGCTCAGCTGGACACTGGGCTATTGACCGTGTGGCTGAGCAGGCGTTTCACATGCATGATCTCATTTTATCTTCCTCGTGACCCCAGGAGGATCACTGGCTTTGGTTTACAAATGAAGAAACTGGCATAGAGGTGCCCACATTTGGTGGACCTGGGTTCCCATTGTAGGTCAGTAGAGAGAGTTCCAGTGTGATCGTGTGAGGTAGCAGCCCTGTTGGACACGGGTGGTTGCGGCTTCGGTGCTAGCCTTCAGCTCTTGAACAATGCGTGTTTTAATTGGCCGTCCGGCTCCACTCAAGGCTGCAGGGGCTCCAGCTCCTCACTGTGCTCTCTGTGTGATGAAAGAGTCCTGCAATCCCTAGGAGGCTGGGTGAAGACACATCTGACTGAGGAAAGGGCCTTATCTCGTAGTGGTTGAGATATCACACAGCTGGAAAGACACTCCTGTGACCCTCTGCAGTGGGGACCTCGCCGCTGCCGATGGGAGGGACTATCAGAGCTCAGCTGAATTAGTCTCTGTTCAGGCCCTGAGCAGCGCAGGTGCACGTGTGTTGTCTCATTTATCTTCACAGTCCCCTTGCATTATTATCTCCATTTGTAAATAAGGAAACCGGGATACAGTGAGGTACCCAGAGTCACACAGTCTATGACAGCCAGTCTTTGGCAAAGCCGTGATGCCAACTCTGGTCTCTGAGTGAAGAGCACCCTTTCTGTCCTATGTTACTTTTCCTGTTGCTCCAAGGAACAGATGGTCCCTCTGCCTTCTGAACTGCTGGAGGATGTCCAAGTCACATCGAAACAACAGAGATAAGTTCATTCAATAAGTTCCCCTGAGCAGGCTTTGATCGCCATTGTTAAGTGTGTGCATCCTCCTATTCCTGCCTTCACTGTCCTTCATCTTCCTGGTCATTTTACTAAGCACAGTTGTACAATCTTTCCCTAAGGTCGCTGGGAGAATCCATAAGTGCCAGTGAGGAAGAAAACGTGGGTCCCTGGCAGGCTGCCCGTGCAGGTCCACAGGTGAGCCAGCAGCACCGTCTCAGCCCAGCTACCTGAGTCAGCTGCCATGAAGAGATTCCGTTCATTCATTCATTCGTTTGTTCTGTAAACAAATGTTGATGTCACTGACTGTTGAAAACTTGGCTTAGAGCTGCAGGGAATACAAAAATGAATACATCTTTCCCTTTTATAAGTGTGTAGACAGCCACGTAAACAAATATTTGCAATACTATGAAAAGGGCTTTTTCTTCTGACTGCTTGGCAGATTGTTCTGAACTGAACTTGAACTTCTCCTCCTTGTCCTCTTTCCCCTTGTTCCAAAGCACCCTGGGCAGGGAAAGGACGCTGTTGTAGAGTGCCTGGGTTGCCACGTCCCCTTTCTCTAGATGGGGCCACACAACAGGCTCACGTTCTGTTCTGTCCCGAGGCCTCCAAGTAGGTCCTCAGTGTTGGGTGGGCAGTGTGTCAGAGCTCCTGACTGAGCAGATGACACCATTGGTACATCCAGGATGCCATGGGTACCAGATCACTGTCCTGCCAGGGACAGGGGAAACGACTATCTGACAGGCTCCCTGGAAGAGCTCCACCTTTGATCACAGAATTAGGCTGGCAGCGGCTACACTCCAGGTTCTCTTCGTATTTTTATTATAAATAGGGGAGATGCTCTTCAGCACACCACTCTAACACATCAGCTCTCGCATGCTTGAGTCTATCCTTTCGGTTTCTTTACTTACAGACTTAATCTTTCCTCATCGCTTCTGTAAGAAATACTTGTTTGCATCGTCCTGGAATTTTCACTTGTATCTTCTGTGTTGCTATATAGCTTTCAACTATTTTCATTTTTAAAAAGTATCTACAGAGTATAGTGGATTTGCCAGTATTTATTCCCTTCCTGTGGAGAAGGAAATGGCAACCCACTCCAGTACTATTGCCTGGAAAATCCCATGGACAGAGGAGCTTGGTAGGCTACAGTCCATGGGGTCGCAAAGAGGTGGACACGACTGAGCGACTTCACTTTTATTCCCTTCTTATTGGGCATTTACCAAACTTCTGCTATTACAAATATTTGCTGTTATTGGGAACACTTTAATGAGCGTCTTCATGCCTTCATCTTCATTTGAATCTACTGGACCAGGGAGTGTAAGTTGGGCCTTGAAGCTTTCCCCAGGTGTGTGCCAGTGTTCCCTGTTCAAGACATCTCTCTCCCATTACCTGTCGGTCAAATTCCTTTCCTGGTGGTGGTGTAGGCATGGGTCCTGAGGCCCTTGGGCCTCAGAGTTGCACTGGGGATTCTCAGTAAAGACACCTACTTTTGAGAATAAATTTACTTCCCAATTCTGTAGGAGAAACCCCAGCCCTCAAAGAACCGCTGGCTGAAGTATCTGGAAAGGGACTCCGAAGAACTGGGGCTGAAAGAAGGATTGTGTTTCAACAGACAGCCTTCATCTGAGAGAGAAAAGCCAGACCCTCCGNGTGGACACGACTGAGCGACTTCACTTTTATTCCCTTCTTATTGGGCATTTACCAAACTTCTGCTATTACAAATATTTGCTGTTATTGGGAACACTTTAATGAGCGTCTTCATGCCTTCATCTTCATTTGAATCTACTGGACCAGGGAGTGTAAGTTGGGCCTTGAAGCTTTCCCCAGGTGTGTGCCAGTGTTCCCTGTTCAAGACATCTCTCTCCCATTACCTGTCGGTCAAATTCCTTTCCTGGTGGTGGTGTAGGCATGGGTCCTGAGGCCCTTGGGCCTCAGAGTTGCACTGGGGATTCTCAGTAAAGACACCTACTTTTGAGAATAAATTTACTTCCCAATTCTGTAGGAGAAACCCCAGCCCTCAAAGAACCGCTGGCTGAAGTATCTGGAAAGGGACTCCGAAGAACTGGGGCTGAAAGAAGGATTGTGTTTCAACAGACAGCCTTCATCTGAGAGAGAAAAGCCAGACCCTCCGTTCAGCACAGGCCTGCCTAGGAAAAGGTGCCAAGCCCATCACCAGTCTAACCTCACCCACCCCCACCTAACTGCCCTGTGGTTTGGAGACGGACAGGCAGCTTCCATGGTTGGCAGGGAGCCTGAGGGTTGTGAGCCAGGAGGCGCCGTCTGCACAGGCCCCTGGTCGGGCTGGGCACCGGGCACAGAGGTGGAGACTGAGCAAGATGCCCGTGGAGGCGCCTCTTAGGAGTCTCACTTAATTCAGAACATCTAGACTGTGCTGACCTCAGGGAGGAACTCGAGGGCAAGGTTGACAAAGTGAAGTGTGGCCAGAGAAGCTAATGGGCCTGGGAGATTTTAGCTGAGAGCAGGAAAGACCTGATTGTCACAGGTCTCCTCTCAGCTTAACCTGCATTTCACTGAATTTTCTGAGAGACCACCTCATCTAGGTTGAGGGTGGCTCTTCCAGGACAGATGCTTTGAGGAGGTAGATTCCAGTTCAAAATAAGAACTTTCTAGCAACTGCAAGCTATAGAGCAGAGAAATGAACTGCCTTGGATGCCATTGGGCAACCTGTTGTTGGCAATAGGGCAGAAGCTGAGCGGCCATCTGGGAAGCTATAAGGGATGGCAAGGTGCTAGGTGTCAGAGCAGGTGATCACCAAGTCAGGATCAGACCACCGAAGTATAGATGATTTATAATGTTGCATTAGTTTCAGGTTTACAAAGTGATTTGGTTATATATATATATATATATAGTAGTAATAATACATACGTGTGTGCATATATTCTTTTTGAATTTCTTTTCCATTATAGATTATTACAAGGAGGACTGGATCTTTTTTTTTACATTGTTAAGATTTTTTTTTTATATGGACGATTTTTAAATCTTTGTTGAATTTGTTACAGTATTGCTTCTGGGTTTTTTTTGGTTTCTTGGCCGGGAGGCATGTGTGATCTCCTTGGCCCGGGATTGAACCCCACACCCCTTGCATTGGAATGCAAAATCTTTACCACTGGACCAGGGTAGTCCCAGGACTAGGTTCTTGACAGCATTTTCTCTGCCAGGAAATGGAACCAGAGCACAGTCCAGCCTCTGTGTGTCCCTCATGTCCAGGACTCCAGAAACTGTGAGGTCACCTTGAAGTCCCTGAAGGTCAGTGTCCCAATGGCCATTGAGCACACGCTGGATTTTTTATTGTTTTTTTGGACTATTAAAAGACTTATACCCTCCCCCTCCGTCCCCAAAGTCCAACTTCCCATGTGTCTTATTATGTCATAAGCCAACTCCTTTCTCTGGCCTGCACTGTTTCCCTGCTGTTACTGATGTTAAATGGGTCAAAAGGGTAACTTGATGCCTTGGAGACAAGCCAAATTGACCAGTAAGACTTTTCTGCATCAGGGCTGTTCTCTTCATTCTACATGGAGTGCCAGGTCTTCACCAGACTGTTCAACTTGGGACCTGCCCTGCATTTCTGAGGAGCTGTCACCTTCATTTACCCAGGTGGGTTCTTGTGAATTTGGGGCACTCTCTTCACCTAGGACCTGCTCTTATTATCGATGCTTGAAACCTAGCAGACCCCAACCCCACCATACCTTCCAGGCCGAGGAACGAGGGTTTTGCTTAATGCTGTCGTAGGAGCCACAGGCGTCCAGACAGAGGAGCTCTGCCGGGCATGTCACTGCTGCACCACCATAGGCCGGGGCTGACTGACCAGCTTCAGGCAGTAGTGGAGAGTACCCATTCAAAGCCAAGAGGCAGAGATCAAACTTGGTGTTGCTACTAACTGGCTATGTGACAACCCACAGAATAATGAGTGTGACAGTTACTGATGTACCAGTCCCTGGGCTGAACATTTTAACTGCATTGTCTAATGCTCACCACAAGCCTGTTTTGTTTTGAAGGTGAGGAATCAAGGCTGGCACAGGTCCAAAGAGGTCGCAGCAACCCAGCCCCAGAGCTGGCGGTCTCTGATCACTAACTACCCAGAGCCTCTTCCATGCTACCTGCGGCTGGTGCTGCGGGTCCCTCCTATCATTGCTTTCACATTCCTTTGTAGGCAGTGACGCTCCTTTTTCAGTGAACCCTTGTTTCCTGAGGGAGAGGGAGAAGCCAGGCCCCAGCAGCACTGTCACATTCCATATTTGCAGCTGTAAAACCCTTGACACAGCTATTGAGAGACCTTTCCCTCTGCCTGGCGATGAGCACATGGTGTCTCCAGACGATTTTAGGGTCCTTCCTGCTCGCACCCCAGGCACTCCCTCATCAGATTCTAAGGTCCCATGAGATAGATCCACTGATCACTTGGGAACATCTTATTCTTTTGGAAAGCCTGGTCATGAAATTTGGAGTGAGAGAGGGCATTTATTTGCTGTGCTTTGCTTAATCTCAAAATCAAGGCATATCCCTAGCCTGCCAGCCTACAGGATAGTAGACAATACAGAGCAGAAATTGTCAGTGCCCAGAGGTACCGTCCAAGAGTAGCGCATACCCGGGACCTGCTCCTCCCTGTCTCTTGAGTCTGCTAGGCACTTGTTCCTCTGAAGGGAGAACGTGCCATCGCCTTGTGTCTCCACTGCAGGACCATGCTGGCCTGGCAGGGAAGGGCAGAGAGAGCCGCCGTGAGGACCGGGACACCATGGAGCTTGTTCCCCGGGAGGAACCACCGTGTCCTGCCCAGCAGGTCAGGACCATGTCTAAGTGGGAACAATGTCTTGGAAACAGCTCACATTTGGATACAGAGCCCCTCACCCCTCTGCAGAGAGGCCTCAGGCCAATCCAGGCAGCACAGGCTGAGCCGGGGCCCCCCAAGGCCCAGACTCCAAGGGAAGGAGGCCTCTGCAGGCTCCTCAGTGCACTCCAGTCTCCTCAGACCACACACACTCCCATGCTTGGGCCCAAGCGGCTCTGTGGGAGGATCCCCGAGCAGTCACAGAGCGCAGGCCCTTGGGCAGAGGGTGCGCCCTTGGTCAAAGGGGTGCAGGCACATTCTTCACTCACGCGCCTATGTGAACTTTTTAAAACTGGAGAGGACTTTGATGACGATCTGTAGAGTTGAAACTAGTATGTTATTCATGTAGACATATATTTGTTACATGAACCCTTCAATTCAGTGACCTCTGTGCCACTGAAAACAGGGTTCCCCAAGTTGCTTTCAAATAGTAGGACTAAGGATGACTTATGGGAACTACAAGAAGCGACGATAAATATGACCAAACAGATTACCTCTTGTACCATCTTTGATTAAAGTGTTTATACTTTTAATTAAAATTGTTTACAAATATAACAGAATGGCTACAAAGCGATTTTCTTAACTTTAAAAGCAGCCAACATGTTTGGAAATGGTAACTACAGTGGTTATGAAATAGGCAGTACTCTGAACATCAGTTCCTCTGTCAGCCCTTCTTTACTCTCAGACGTTAGCTAGTCCTGAGCTGTAATCGCTATAGGACAGCCTCTTCCACCCCAGGTGAATGCTGGTGATCCTTTAGCTAAATTCAGAGGATATCAAACTTCTAGCAGAAAATCAATTACATATCAGTGTAGTCATTAAAAAAGAAAAAGCAGGAAGCCATTTGGCAAGATCTACTCTGGACTGCTGGTATAATCCTGCAGGGAGAGTGCGGATAGGATGCAGGATGGTCTCCGCGTCTGCCCCGGGGGGCTCCCCTGGCTGGAAGGAGCCAGACATCCGTGGGAAACTGATCAGTGTCCCTCAGAATCAGCACTCACACAGTGGAACTCCCTGTGTCACTTGTTCTACTGCCTGAAATGGCTTTGTGCATCCCCACCCCCCAGATTCTGAAAGAAGAATGACGGGAAATTGGCACTTAGAGGCACTGGGGTTCTACACTAACTCAACACAACTGTGAGACAAGAAAGGGGACAGAGAATGGGTGAGCAAACATCGTCACAAAGGTGGTGGGTGTTTTGAATACTGGATGGTGTCCAGGGCAGCCCCGATGTCGTAATTCTTGGTCTGCAGAAGCCTGGTGAGCCAGCCGCCTTCATCAGAGAACCCCATGGATAGCATCTGGGAGAGGGACTCAATCAGTCGGGGATCAGCTTCTGCCAGAGAGAGGAACGACAGCTATGAGGAGGAGGCACTGCACCCCAAATGTGACCTGTACCCGGCCCTCTTACAAGGTCTTAATCCTCACAGGGACCCTCCAAGGCAGGGACTGTCAAGCTTTTTCTGTAAAAAATCAAGAGTAAATATTTTAAGCTGCTTTGCAGGCTACTTGGTCTCTGTCACAAATATTCAATTCAGCTGTTGAAGTATAAAAGCAGCCACACAATATGTAAAAAATTAGCATGGCTATATTCCAGTAAAACGTACATTTATGAATACAGATTTGAATTTCATCTCATTTTCCCATCTTGACTTTCTTCCAACCATCATAAAAATGACAAAGTCATTATTGGCCCATAGGCCATAGTTTGCCACTCCCCGCTTCAAGCTGGAGAAGATAAATACTGGCAGGCCAAGGGCTGAATTTGGTGCATAGATGGGTTTCCACCTGAATGTTTTAAATGTCTCAGTGATAAATGTGACACTGATGAACCAGAGCAGGGTGTGAGTGGCCTCATTTATTCAGTGTGTTCCCTAGGTTGCCACACTCTCCACCCGGCCCTACTGCCTTCCACACCACCCACTTTACATGGTGGCTCCCTGCCTGGCTGCTACTGGAAGCGTGACTGTGGCCCCTGTCCTAAGATCAGCACTTCCCACGAGCAGACGGTGGAGATGGGCTCCGAGTCCACTTTCAGCAGTGCACAGCAGTGCCCGAAGCCAGTGCTGCTGCCACATCACATCTGCCTTCGTAATTCCAGGTCTGTGTTAAGGTTTAGAAACTCCTAAAACTAGCTGAGCTTACTAAGGCTCATATAGATGCAGAGGACAAAACCAACTCCTAGATTTCTCTTGTATCAATAGACAAGCCCTGCAGTAGAGAATGTAATGCCTGTCTGTGTTGCTAGAAGCAAGTGATAGGATGCTCTGAATGGAAAAGAGAGTAATACAAAACTATCTGAAATCCCTTGCCTGGTGGCAGATGTGGGTACAATGCAGCTTCCTTCAGTCCTGTGGGTCCCTCCTGGGAAGGATCCAGAGAGCTTGGCCCTTCAGATTCAGGCATCTGTAGAGACTGGAGTTCACCTGTAGACGGGTCCACCTCTTTTGAAGACAGATGAGTCCAGTCATCATCTCCTCCTGAACAGTTATCAGACTCCATCTGTTCCTGAAACAGACCCCCAGTGAGCACAAGAATGAGAACAGCAGGCCACCTGACCAGACTCAACTGTGAGAGACACGGCACACAGGACTAGCAAAAGTCCTTTTGCTTTACAGAATTCTAGTGGAGGGTTCACAGGACAACTTAAATGCCACCAACTACTCTGCAATGGAAATGGGTTCTGCTGGCTGTGTGAGTGGCAGGGAGGGGCTGTGACTCAGGTGCTGGGAAAAGCTCTGTTGTGTTAGGGGGGCACTTGCCTCAGGCTGACCCCCTGACTCCAGGGCGATCTTATTCATTTGCTCCGTCAGAGACTGTGCTGTGCCCTCCACATCCCTGTCTGGTTTGCTGGGGTCAGAGCAGCAGCTGCTTGGCTGAGAGCTGCACTTCTCCTCTGTGCTGGAGCTGCCTGCAGAGGTGGGGGTCAGGCGGCTTCTCTTGCCTCCATGCTCCACATCAATGTCAACCTCAATGCCTAGAAGCCAGGGGGAAGACAAAAACTGGATTAACAGCGACATCCCAGGTCAGCTTCAGAGCCACCAAGTCCATAAACAAACTCTGTCTTCCCCTCACTGAGCAGGACAGCAGCCGCACCACAGTGCGGAGGACGTTCTGGTCCTCACTTGAGGCACCCTACCTGTGGGCAAGGGCCGAGTGATGTGAAAAACACCAACGCTGAACACACTACCCCTGCTTAGGCAGGCAGACAGCTCGTGCAAGCTTTGTGTGAGACACGTGACATGGCGTGTCCACCTCCAATCTCTCACGCTCTGGGCACATGCTCACTGAAGGGAAGGGAGGGCACACTCACTGGGTTTGTTATAATTCATTTTACTTTCTCCAATGATACACCCCATGTCTTAGAGTGAAGCAAGTTAAGAATCGTCCTGCCAATGCTGGGGCCATGGTTTTGATCCCTGGCCTGAAGCAACTAAGCCCGTGTGCCACAACTACCAAGCCTGTGCTCTGGAGCCTGTGAGCTGCAAATACTGAGCCCGAGTGTCACAACTACTGAAGTCTGTACACTCTGTGGCCTGTGTTTCACAAGGGAAGCCACTGAAATGAGAAGCCTGTGCAGAACTAGACAGTAGCCCCCACTTGCCCCAACTGATGAAAGCCTGCACGTACCAAGGAAGACTCAGTGCAGTCACATGTAAATTAAAAAAAAACTTTAAGACTGTGGGATGGATAAATATCAAGGCCCTACTGTATAACACAGGAAACCATATTCAATATCCTATGATAAACCATAATGGAAAATACATATGTGTTACTGAATCACTTTGCTATACAGCATAATTAACATTATAAATCAACTATACTTCAATAAAATTTAAAAACCAATGTAGATTCCCTGCCCTCACCACACAGCCTGGCCCACCCTCCAGAGACAACGTTTAACTGACAATGTGCTTTTTCTGTCTTTCCTGACTACTGATGTTTACCGTTTATTTCTAACTCTAGATGAGCAACACTTCCCCTATCCTTTCAAAAACTCACATTTTGGTAAAAACAATATTCAGTGTTTATGTTAGTGCCACTATATATATAGTGTTCTTTGCTGGCTAAGGAGTGGGCTTATTTCCTCAGAGTTGTCTGTATTTGTAAAAGTAACGATGCTTTATTTTTCATTTAGTAACTTTCCCCATATTCTCTCACAGCTTCTCTATAGCGTTTTCTACACAGATTAAGTGTATCAGATACCCCAACCATTCTGGTTTTTCCCCTGGAGACCATCCCAGGCAGGCATGGAGCTTCCAGCTCCAGCCTGGACAGGCAGCTCTCTGAACCAGAGGCACAGCGCCTATGCCTTTCCTTCCATCCTGGCAACTACCGTTGTCACTCTCATCTGTTGGGTACCATTTTCAATTACCTCTTTCTTCATTCTGGGCTTGTTTCTTTATTTTGGCCAGAGAGATGGTTCAAGCCCAGGTAAGATGATTAAGACCTTGTCAGTTTCATTCCTGACAACTTTGTTTTGCTCCCACACTTGATCATTTTAGTTGGGTACAGAATTCGAGGCTGAAAATCCGTTTTAGATGAGACTTTTGAAGTCAGTGTCTTCTAGCTCTTCATGTGCTCCTTAAGTTCCCAAGTTTTCACAGCAGCCTTCAGAGTTTCAGGAGTCTCTCTTTGTCCCAAGGGTTCTGACAGGACAATTTTAAGCTCTGGTGTGGGGTCTTTTTCAGTCCTTGTCCATTTCCTCCCTTCCGTCTACTCTGTTCTCTCTCTGGAATTCTTTCATCCTATATTGGGCCTCCAAGATTAATCCTCAAATTATCCCACCTTGGTTACTTTCCTCCATCCATTTTCCATCTTCCAAAGTTTGATGAGATTGTTTTATCTTGTCCTCCATTATTTTTTTCCCTTTTTCTTTATCCATGCTGCTTTATTTTGTTTAACCCTTTCACTATTATTTTAGTAGAGTATGAGGAGCAAGCAGAGAAAATAAAAGCAGGCTTAGCAACTGGTACCCCTATCTGCAATATTTACACTGTTTTTCTTATTCCATTTCCCCTGTAGTTTTCATTGTGAAACATTCAAATAATCAGAAAAGACAGAAGAACAGCACAATGGATACCCATATACTTTCTAAAATGGGTGAATGATGCAACTCTTCTGTAATGAATTATTGAGATTACTGAACTAGAGTTTTTCCAAATTGATGATAATCTGAGACTCCAGGGCTTAGAAGACTGTACCCCAGTCTCTGCCCTGCTATCCCCAAAGCCTCTGTGGAGGGGATGTTTGTGGAAGACTCCACGGCCCTGCTGTTGTACCTCCTAGGTGTTAGTGGCTGTGACCTCCAGCCAGGTACAGCCCTGGGCTCATGCTCTTGCTCAGCTGGCTCTCACAGCACTTATCAAAAAAAGGTCTTAGTCGCTGACTCACTATACAGACTACCCTCTGAGAGCTATTAGTGGTTACATCCCTTCTGGGCCCCTGCTCTTGGAACTAATGTTCCCTTCTAGGCAGTTAGTAGACTGAGGAAAATATCCGTAACTCCAAAGACAGAGTTTAATCTATTCCTTGAATGGCTGTCTTCAATAGCTACTCAAAAACACATTCCATTGAAACTTGTTTTGTGGGGTTCCAGACTCCTCTCGAGTTAGCAGAAAGCACTCCATCCACTTTGAAAGACCTGAGATGGCCTTAATTCTTACTGCCAAAGACCTCAGAGCACTTCTAAAATTATTCCCTTGTGTCCTGAGTGGAGAATCCAGGTCTAGTTCTGAAACACTTCACAAGCTCAGATAGGTCTCAGGATGGACAGCAAGCGTGACAGTCTCCTGGGAAACCTTCAGAACACACAGACCCCCTNTAATTCTTACTGCCAAAGACCTCAGAGCACTTCTAAAATTATTCCCTTGTGTCCTGAGTGGAGAATCCAGGTCTAGTTCTGAAACACTTCACAAGCTCAGATAGGTCTCAGGATGGACAGCAAGCGTGACAGTCTCCTGGGAAACCTTCAGAACACACAGACCCCCTCATGCCCTACCCAAAACCCACTTAACGAATCAAGGGACCTGGAACTCCTCCCTGTTTTAAAGTCTCCTGCCTGAACGCAGACGTGATTTTGTGACTTCCCAAGTTACCTTGTTTATTCTTTCAAAAGAAAACTTTTTTCTTCAGGATAATCAGTTTTAATAGTTTCCACAGACCAAAAAAAAAAAAAAAGTTTTTTTAAATAGTTGCCTCCCACAAAAAATAAATAAAAAATAAAAACCAAACGTTCATTGGTGATTCTGACGTTCAGCGGACTTGAGAACAACTGTCCATTTACTATCTTCCAAAGAAAAATTTTCCGTGGTCTCACAACCCATTAGTTGAGATTACTTAAAATCCTACTATGTCTTTACTATGTCTTAAGTGAGTGGCAGAGTTTAGGAATAATTTATCTCCCAATTATTTCATCTCTACTCCACTGTTTCCCTCCTCAGAAAGCATTAAATTTAGTAATTATTTTTCCTCACTTGCTCAAGAGTCTTTATCTCCAATACAGAAACTGTGTGAGATCGGAGCTATTTCATGTAGCAGCGATGCCAAGATGTCACTGCTGCTTCAAAGCTGCTTCAATGTGAGTAGAAATGGTCTCAGATTGGAAGCAATGGCAGTCATGCTCTGTGAGACACAGGGCGGGTGGTGGGTGAGCTCGGGCACCCTCCTACAGTATTCTTTCAGACACTGGACACAACTTTTGGACAGATCAAGTAGACACTTCCTGTCACTGCAGTCACAAAGATGATATCATGGATCCATCATAAGTCACCTTCATCAGCTGATTCTTATGGCCACAACACAGCAAGTGCTTCTGAAGTTTTGGAGCTTTTAGCCTTGGGCCGGGTCACACTATGAAGGTGCACAGCTCACCCACCCAGACACCTACCCTGGGCCTGCACACTGGGAATCCAGCAGCAGACACGAGAACCTTCCTCCCTTACTCCTCTCTCTCTGGCGCTGGCACAAGCCCAGTTCTTAGGAAGCACCAGGAAAGGTTGGGGGTTGCAAAAAAGGGAAGAAAAGCAATATGGCATCTCAGCTAACTACTCACTGAAGTCCTTAAAGAAACCTCAAGGCTCAAGTAAGGAGAAATACAGACTGGTCTTCCAAAAGACAAGCAGAAAGAAGATGAAGGGCAGCCTTAAAACTGAGCCTGGTCACCCTCCCTAGTGGGATTACCCAACCAAATGCTGGCTGATTTTTGGCTGATTCTACTTCACTCGGTGTGGAAAGCTGAAGAATTTGTCAGGGAGTTCAACCTCAAGTGGCCTGTGGTGCAGCACTTGGTCAAGATTGATTGATATGAGGCAACGAATCCTTACTGGTCTCAAAGACATCAGCTGCCCCTCCTCTGCAGTATCCCAACTGAAAGCCTCAGAATAGCCGCCTGCACGCTGGTTACCAAATGCTCTGCTGATGTCAAAAGAGGAGCACTTACCCAGAGGGCTGAGGGCAGCTGCCACACTCTCCCCTACATTCTTGAGGAAATTCACACTGGGATCTTCTGATGGACCAGAGGCTTTGGTTTCAAAAAACACAGATACTTTTAATTCAAAGCATCTCTCTCAATGACTGAAACCTGTCACAGCCCTGGCTGTCCCAGAAGCCCTACTCCCCGGGCCTGGTCCCAGCAGCCTATACCCTATTGCCTCCCTCTTTCCCCCTCTCTAGGCCACCTCCTGGGCCCCTTTGTCTTTCACACCACTCCCCCTTCATCCACCTTCCTGGTGCCTAGAAACTCTGTACACATAATATAATGTATTATTTACCCCCCCCAACAAAAAAGCATTATTTACTCAAATCAAACAAATACTCTCATCTTTGTCACTAAAGACAAGGTGAATCAAAGGACATAATAATACTAATAAAATCAGAATAAAACTAGATAAAAGTTCAGAATGTAAGCTATGTGTAAACTTTTAACTTGAGAACTGTTTTACAAGACTTGAGCAAATTTGGCTCTGACTTTCCTAACAACTAGCATGAACAAGAAGAGAGCAGACTGGAGACGCAGGTGCTGGAGGGGCCTCCCATCTGCACGTGAGGGCCACCAGGGCAGGTGCATTAGTGGCCTTGAGCACCGAGGCACCTAGTTTGCCCAGATGTACAATAGAGATGATACTTGCACTTTGCAGGATTTTATGAGGACTAAATGTACGAATGGCCACAAAGTGCCTAGGCCAGCCACAGGCATGCAGGATTTCAGGGCACAGGGAAAGCCCTCCAGCTCTGCTGACCCTCACATCTCATCCTTCAGAGGCCAGCAGATACAACCCTCACCTGATTCCGTGGCAGGGCCAGGGTGGGCAACCCCTGCCTGAGGAGGGCGTGGGCTCCAGTTCCCCGGTGGGCCCATCTCCCAGCCAGGCCACCCAAAGTGCCCATGTTTCAGCTTCCGGAGCCAGCGGCTGTGAGAGAAGCCCTAGGAAGGGGCAGGCAAAGGGGTAAGGTGGTGCCAGTCAGGGGGCTCCTGCTACCCGGCACCCACCCACAGGGAGGCCCTACTCACCTCAGAGCAGTGCCCAAAGGGGCTGGGGAAGGCCAGCTTGCCATGCTCCCGGTGCAGGCCCTTGCCCTCACAGGTGGAGCACAGGTCATAGTCAGGACAGACGCTGCACTTGTAGCGGGTCCCCACCACGGGCCCATTACAACCGTCACAGATCACGTTGGGGTGCACCATGTTTCGGGGCACCTCCTGAGCACACGGGGGGCGCTGATCCCTCCGGCACTCCTTCTTCTCTGCAGGCAGGATGGAGAGCCAAGACTCTCAGTGAGCCACGAACAATCGCACTCAGGACCATAGGTCAGAAGGCCCACAGTGCCACCCTTCAGACACTGAGTCCACTCAGAATTCAGGTGCTCAACTGACAGTAATAAAGCAGCTTCAGAACCTGCTAAGAGGCTCCAATCCCTGCACCTGTGACCTGGGGACGTGTGGCCCAGGCAGGAGCAACGCACCAGAGAGCTGTGTGGTATGGCTATGGTCTTGACCCGCACTAAACTAAACCCCAAAGCTGCCCTGGCCCATGACTGCAATCAAGAGGGAAACCCCCTCAAGAGAAGAGTGAACCCAGAGACCCTCCAACCTCACTCCCTGTGGTGGACACAGACTACTTTCTCAGGTCAAGCAGAGTAATGACTGTGGTCCTCTCTTAAAGAGGCCCAGTCTCCTCAGCCCTTCTTTGGAGGAACTTCTGCATAACATCAAGCCAGCTGCACTCAGCAGGGAGCACTAGGCTTTAGGCAGCACCCCAGCGCAGCCCCTTACCTTTAATGTAAATGCGGAAGATGTCATCCTTCACATATGACATAGCCATCGTCAGCTCCTCGTCACTGGAAAAGGCAACCAAGTCCCCGTCCTCATCTAGATTGTTTAAAAGACAGCATGTGAGCACCCAGCCTGTCTCAGTTGGACACAAGCTGCTGAAAAGGGCTGAGGCTGGTGCTGAAGGGCCCTTGCAAGGCTATAAACTGAAGCCCACCTGTCTGACCCAGAGAAAAGCAGGGCTGAGGGCAAACCACCTGCTCACTCCACTGCCTGGAAGGTAAGGACTCCAGCCTGGGCCCTGGACACGCGCCAGCAGCAGTGTGTGAGCAGGGACAGCAGTGACAGCTCCTGCCCACTTTGCTCTGCCTCTGGACCATCAGAAGGCTGCCCCATCAGAAGGCTGCTGTGTGTCCATATCCCGCCAGACCCAGTCCCCATTTCAACGTGGAGATCCCCATCTATGACCTGCTCCCCTAGGACCGCTTGTGGCTTAAAAGACTAAAGCAGAATACATCTGCTTGCTTCCGCCCCCAACGAAGTTAAAATTATGTATTTGTATGTAGTCTCCAATTTTTAGATGTTGGCGCAAATGGTTTAAAGCACCATCATGCAAGACAAACCACACCATACATCTGCAGGCTAGATCAGGTCTATGGGTCACCAGATGCAACATCTACCACAAAAACAGTGGCTGTATCAAAAGCCAGGAACAACTCAAATGTCCATCAACTAATGAGCAGCTCAACAAAACGTGCTGTATCCATAAAATTGAATGTTATTCAGCCGCAAAAAGGGATGAAATACTGATGCATGCTGAACATATGGGAACCTTAAAAACATGCCAAATAAAAGCCAGTTACAACAGACTACGTATTTCTACATGAACTGCCCAGAATAAGGGGATCCATAAAGTAGGTTAGTGGTATCTATGGCTGGAAGCATGGGATGGGAGGATCGCCAAAGGGCACAGCATTTCTTCAGAAGGTGATGGAAAAATTCCCAGATGACTGTGATAATGGCTACAGAAATCTGTGAATATGGTAAAAAACTGTACACTTTAAATGGACCAATTCTATGGAGTGGTAGCTCAATAAAATCGTTAATTTTTAAACGGGTGGGGAAAAAAAGTTGGGAGCCTGGCAGCAGTCCAGAGGCAGGTCCTAGCACCGCCCCACATACACGGGCCCGCC
>SJYA01006825.1:0-19979 GCA_006410615.1 Neotragus moschatus
TTGCCATTCCCTTCTCCAGCAGACCACATTCTGTCAGACCTCTCCACCATGACCCTCCTGTCTTGGGTTTTTAATTTGGGGCACTGTATTGTCTCCTTCAAACCTCCCTCAGGAGTCCATGTCTCCCAAGGAGTAAGATATGAATCCATAAGAGACACTTTTTGGTTGTATGTGTAATGATTTTAGACCATTCCTAGGAAGAGCATAGTAGCACATCTTGTGATAAGAAAAAGTATTCCCTTTAAATTTTATTCTCAGTTCGATTACAGCAAAAAGAATGATTTCAGTTTGCTACTATTGTATCTTCTATTTTTCCCCCAAGCCCATCTTCCTTCTTTTATTTTCTTTTATCTGAAAGAAAACAGGACTCACTCACACGAGACAGTGGTTTCTAGCTAGACACTTTTTGTTGTTGTTGTTGTTGTTGTTGTTCTTGTGTGGCTTTCAAGATCCTAGTTCCCTGACCAGGGATAAAACCTGGGCCCTGGCAATGAAAGCATCAAGTCCTAAGCACTTGACTGCCAGGGTGTGAGTCTGAGTGAACTCTGGGAGTTGGTGATGGACAGGGAGGCCTGGCATGCTGCGATTCATGGGGTCGCAAAGAGTCAGACACGACTGAGCGACTGAACTGACTGAGACTTTAAGAACTTGAATTTCTTCACATTATATTTATTTTCATAATTACTTTCTGTATATATAAAGTTATATTAGCTTTTAGTTTAATGCACGAAAGTAAGCCTTCCTTTTAAAATGAATTTAAATTTAAAATTGAGTCAAATTAAAGATAATGGTAACTGATAGCTAGTAACTTTAGAGAAGTAGAAAATAGTAATATTGGGGGTTTGGGAAAATGACATAAACCAAGTTGGATTTGTTGTTTTTGTTGTTTAAAACAGAAATTTGTGTTTGTGCTAGGGCTAATTTTTTGTGTCAACTTAGTTAGTTCCTAGTACACAAGGAGTTGTTCAGACATTACTCTAGATATGCTGGGAAGGTATTTTAAACACATGGTTAAGATTTAAATCAGTAGACTTTGAGTAAAGCAGATTACTCTTCACAGTGTGAGTGCGCCTCATCCAATCAGTTGACATTTTTAGTAGAAAAAGATTGACCTCTCCCAAGAAAGATGTCATCCTTTGGACTCAAACTGTAACTCTTCTTTGAGCCTTCAGCCTGCATGCCTGCCCTGAGGATTTTGGACCCACTAAGCCTCCACCATCATGTAAGCCATAATCATTAACCCTTGAATCAGCATTTTGCTAAGACAAGGATATAGCGGCTTATATACACTTTCAGAGGTGGCCTGAGAAAAGAAATCCATAAGGTCAACTGGTCAGGAGAAAGCAGGTAAAAAATAGGGGAAATGTATGTGGACAAAGAAAGACTCCACTTGGGTGTCAGTTTTTAGAAAGTCCCTGACAGCCTGTAAGGTACACACACCCCAAACACATACAAAACTCCGGTCTAAGATCAGTTGGCTATTTGTATTTATTCTCAGGGCTTTCCCTTGCAGCTCAGCTGGTAAAGAATCCGTCTGCAAAGCAGGAGACCTGGGTTTGATCCCTGGGTTGGGAAGATCCCCTGGAGAAGGGCTAGGCTACCCACTCCAGTATTCTGGACTGGAAAATTCCATGGACTGTTTTATTTATTCTCAAGTACTTTTTCTTGGAAAATACCACTGAAATAACTGGTTGATCAGTCAGTCCAAATTTCCACCCTAACAAGGTCTTAATAGAGTCTCAGAGTAGAGAAAACAAAGTTAGGATATTCAGGTATTTATGGGTTTGCGGTCTGGTTTAAGGCGGGCCTTTCAATGCAGGGTCTTGATTAGCACTGGGCGAGGATTATGTCATAATCACTTAGGATTAATGGGCATAATGAGGCAGGGGTTCCCACACACAGTTTTAGAGGAGTCTTGTTATTTGTTAACCACCTACTGAAATATCAAGCAGTCTGATGTTCTCTTAATCGATTTGACCTCAGGAAGTTCCTGACCCAAGGAGTAAGATCATTTGCAACTTCTTATCTTCCTGGGCAAACAGATGTCTCCTGGAATAGCAGTCATCTTGTTCAAGATGGTGATGGCACAATTTGTTTTTGCCACTCAGCAACTTTGAAGCATGACTCAGCAGTTTTTTTCCATTCATAAAGAATTTGTTTCTTTGCTGTACAATGATGATTTTTAGTGAGAGCTTCTTTTAAGGCACAAAAGAGCAAAAGGTTTATCTTGTAAAGTCATGCTGAGGAAGACAGTAGAATATGAACGTCAGGTCAAGATTGACAACTCGTGGCCATACATAGGCTTGGTTCCCCTGATCGAGACCCCTGATTACAAATGGCAGAAAAAAACAACCCAAACTGGGCTTTCAGCACAAAGAGATTCCTTTGACTCATAAAACTGCAAAGATTCCAAGTCCAGGCTTGGGTAGAAGGAGGGGCTCCCACGATTACATCATATATTATGAATCTCTGATTAAAGAAAGATATCCCACGATTGTATTTCTCTTCATTTCCCAAGTCTGCTGTCTCCTGTGCTGGCTTCATTCTCAGGCTCATAGAGTGAAAAGAAAGTGAAGTCGCTCAGTCCTGTCTGACTCTTTGTGACCCCATGGACTACAGCCTGCCAGGCTTCACTGTCCATGGGATTTTCCAGGCAAGGATACTGGAGTGGGTTGCCATTTCCTTCTCCAGGGGATCTTCCTGACCCAGGGATTGAACCTGGGTCTCCCACACTGCAGGCAGGCTGTTTACCATCTGAGCCACAAGGGAAGCCCTCAAGCTCATAGGGACAGAGAAAAGGGATACAGTAGGTGATTAAATAGTTAATCCCACAAGGGGATTATAAGTAGAAAACAATATGGGAGACCCCCTGTAAGTTAAGTTCCTCAGGAAAGCAGATTTGCTTAACCACAAAACCAAGCAGGCTGGCTTAGCAACAAAACCATGTGTCAGAAGCATGGGACGTGCCCCTAGACAATAAAGCAATGGTGGCCTGAGGCCCGCATCCTGCCCAGAGAGCAGATGCTTCCTAGCATCTGCTCTCTGCCCACACAAAAAGGGACAATCTGTGGACCCAGTTCGACCATGCTGGGACAAGAAAACTCCTCTGCGCAACCAGGAGGAGGAGCTGATGATGGAAACATAATATCTGCTCAAGAAGGTTGTAGGAGGTCCTCTGTGCTCCACTCTTCCTTTGGTTATAAAGTTGTTACCCACAAAGTTCCAAGGGCCTTGCACCATCTCACCTGCCGGTGTTAAGCCTCATAAACACCCATTCTAGTAAATCATTTCTTATCTATCATGTTGCCTCTTGCTGAATTCTACCTTTGCTGAAACATAAAGGACTGTGGTACTGGAGCTCTTTGGAGCCCCTGAAGTGACACTCAATGGTTTCAAAGCCAATTCTCCCTCTTCAAGGGGAATGTGGAAAATGATGGATGGATGTTATTTTAGAGAGAGGGCTCCAGACTGCCTCTAGGAAGAGGTGAGTTAAATCAGCCATATGAATATCTAGGGCAGGATTTCTTGGCAGAGGAGAAAGCAAGGAGCAAAGACCCGAACTGGGGAGTAAGTTTGAGGAGTGTGGAAATGCAAGCAGGCCCATGTGGACTGGAACAGGGGCAGCAAAACAGAGCAAGGAGTCAGAGCTTTTAGAAATTAGAGATGAGACCAGAGAGAGAAACAGATTATAGAGGGATTCACAAGCCATGGAGAAGAGGTTGTATTTTATCCTCCCTGTAAGGAAGACTGGAGGGTACTGGGCAGGAGAGTAATGGGTCAGTTTTATGTTTTAACTATGCTCTGGGTGCTAAGAGGAGAATTACTTGGAGGGGAACAATAGCAAGAAGTCCAGTTAGACAAGGTATGAAATGATGATGGTTTGATGGTAGAACCAGCAGGGCCCCTGTATATGGGTTTGATGTAAAACTAAAGGGGAGCAAAGGGTCAAAGAGGGATCCTAGGTTATGATCCAAATAAATGGATAATCACGAGAGTCATCTACAGATCTGAGGGCCTGTGGGAAGGAGCCAGTGAAGAGTCAAGGGTTCTTGACGTGCTTACTTTGGAATGCTTGCTAGGCACCCACATCATGTGTCAAGCAGACACTTGGACCCAGAGGACAGAGTGGTCTTGGGAGGCTTTGGAAGGCAGGCATGTAGATGACAAGAGCAGGGGTCCCAGGACTGATCCTTGGAACACTCCAGGAGAGAGAGGTTGGAGAGAGGAGATGAAGACAGTGAAGATGGTGCAGAACAAGAGACCTGTAAGGTGATGCAGATGCAGGGCCTGATGCCCCACAGCCTGGAAAAGGGATTATTTCCAGAAAGACTGATCCATATGTCCTGAGAGCTCTGAGCCAGACGAGCTCTGAGAACTGACAATCGGAAATGAGTGCTGTACAGCTTCGATCTGCAAAGCACCTGTATTTCCTGTGGAATGGGGGTATTGTGCTTAGAAATCCCTGTTCCCGCTAATGATGGTGGAAGAGGGGCTTAGCAAGGCGGTTAAAGGTTGCTTTCTCTTCTGGGATTTTAATTATTCTCTTTGAGGTTGCCTCAACCTCTGTGGGGTAGGAAGTTCAAACATAAGACTATTCATGAGGTTATTTTCTCCCTCTCTTCAGGGGTTTCCTCAATCCTTAACCTCAAGAAGGCACCTGGGGACAGAAGGCAGTGCATGGAGCTGGGTGGGGTCCTGGTCCCAGGTCTTTGCTGCCGCGTGTGGCTCCTGCTGGCTGGTTCCCGGTCCCGGCGCTGTTCCTGACCTCTGGGCCCTGTCGCCGTCATCCCTGTCTGCATCCCTCACCCACCAGCTCTCTCAGCATCTTGTGGTCCTCTTCCTCAGGGTGGGGGACCACAGGAAAAGAGGTGACAGCTCTCGCTCCCTTCACATGCCCCTCAGCCATGGGCCCTGGGAGGCAGGTACCAGGCTCAACAAAGGCATTCTCTCGGAGTCTCGTGATTTGCCTGAGTGATGGCAGCCCCTGCTTAGATTAGCTCCAAACCCACGCAGACGCTTCTACTCTCCTTCGCTCCCCTCCGCCCTCGGGGCTTTACCCCCAGGGCAGAGAGGGTGCAGCGGGATACTTGGTTATGCCACTTTGTCCCATCCCTCCCACCTGCTTCCTCCTCCACGGGGGCACATCACTCACATCAGATCTGGGGTCTCTCCTCTGGAAGATGGTGTGATCCTTGGAGATCCAGGTTAGATAAGTAACAGGGAACATTTCCAGTACAGAAAAGCCCTTCTGAGCTGTTGTTGTTGTTGTTAAGTTTAGTATTTAACACAACTGTCTTCCTAGAAACACTAGAAAGTCAACTTCGAGAGTCAAGGCTAATAAATGATTTCTAATAGGCTAGGATTCCAAACCAGTCACTCCTAAAGGAATTTCTAATAAGCTAGGATTCCAAACCAGTCCATCCTGAAGGAAACCAGCCCTGAATATTCATTGGAAGGACTGACGTGGAAGCTGAACTCCAATGCTTTGGCCACTGAAGAACCTAAGCCACCCCATTTTGTATAAAAAATGACTCCATTTTAGAGTTCTGAGGAAAGAGTCTTCGGAAATCCCCTGACCTCACCCCACCACCTTTGAGCCATTACATTCAGGACTTATAACCTGCCCGGGAAATTCAAATTAAGCCCAGGAAATGGGAGCCAATGAGAACCCATGGCCAGCCCGGGAAATGAAAACCAATTAGAACCCAACACCTAACCCTCCCACAGAAGGTAACCAATTAGATGTCTCCCAACCCGGAAACTCCCGTTTTTTGAATATTTCAAGCAAGAATACCCTATATAAGCAATGAAACCTAGAGTTCGAGGCTCCTCCCTGTAGCCGCTGCGTCGGTGTCGGCGGGAGCCCCAGCTCGAGCTTGGTAATAAAAACTCTCTTGCTTTTGCATTGGATATCGGCTCCCTGGTGGTCATTGGGAGATTTCACGGCTTGGGCATAACAGCCACCTGATGTGAAGAGTCGACTCCTTAGAAAAGACCCTGATGCTGGGAAAGATTGAAGGCAGAAGGAGAAGGGGACGCCAGAAGATGAGATGGTTGGATGGCATCACCGACTCAAAGGACATGAGTTTGAGCAAACTCCAGGAGAGAGTGAAGGACAGGGAAGCCCGGCGTGCTGCAGTCCATGGGATTGCAAAGAGTTGGACACAAGTGAGCAACTGAACAACAACAAGGAATGCAAAGCTGAGGAGTCCATCTGTCCAGTGTTGTGTGGAGCCACAGGCACCATGCTCTGAAAGGAATGGAAACCACAGTGTTTATCAGGCACGCTATTTTAGCTTTGGTTGTGCTGGGTCTCCACTGCTGTGTGAAGATCCTGTGCTTGGCTTTTCTCTAGGTGCCTTGAGCGAGGGCTACTCTTTAGTGGCAGGGTGCAGGCTTCTCATCCAAGTGGCTTCTCCTGGGCTCTAGGGCATGTGGGCCTCAGGCGTGATGGCTCCCAGGCTCTGGAGCATAGGTTCAATAGCTGTGGTGCACAAACTTAGTTGCCCTGAGGCACGTGGGATCTTCCTAGGTCAGGGACTGAGCACGGGTAGGCTACTTTCATAACGTTTGTGTCTGTCCCCTTCCCACACCCCTTGGTGTAATCTCATGAATTGCATTGCTTTCCCTTCTCAGGTGACTTTCAGCCACACGAGCAGTTTGTCTCTCATTCAAACTTCTCCGAGTGTCCATTCCAGTTCTGCCACTCAGAGAATTCTTGCACAGCTGGGGGGACCTCGACGCTCTCATATGCACAGATTCTAGGAATCAGAACACAGACATCTTTGGGGGATGCAGCATTCTGCCAACCACAAGTCCACGGCTACGTGGCATCCTACCAACAGTCCCATTAGGATACAGTTGGAGGAAGGGAGGTGGTTTAGGACAGGAGTTAGGACAACGGTCCTTCTACTAGTGAAGCTAAGTTTCAGAGTGAAGCTAAGTTTCAGAGGGTATAAATTCGAATTGGAGAGGGAAGCCATTGCCAAACCTATGTGTCTTCCTGGGTGTGTGTGTGCCAGGATGGGAGGGGTGGGGGAAGCAGATAAGAAATGTAGCTGCAAGGCTCCACCCCAGCGATTCTGATTGATTAGATCAGAGTTGGTGGTGCTGTATTAGGTTCCCCTTCCTGGTGCAGAAGGGTGTGAATTATACTTCCCCAAGCTTGTGACCTCGCCTGTGAGAGACCACAGGCGGATGCTCCTTTTCTTATTCCCCTGCTGAAGTCTGGCCTCACAAGGACACCTAAGTGGCTGAGTCATTTCCCAGTTGGTCAGCAGTCACCACCAAGAACGAAGATGCCGGGGAGGGTCAAAATGGATGTGCTTCCTCAGGTGTATGTTCCTGACAGATTTCCTTCCTTTAGGGAACAGTGGTATTATTCATCCAGGTCACCTGCCCAAAAAGGGGAGAGCTTCTCTGGTGGCCCAGTGGCTGGGACTCCACGCTCCCAGTGCAGCGTGGGTTCGATTCCTGATCAGGGAAGCGGATCCCACAAGTTGCAATCAAAGATCTCACATACCACAGCTAAGACTCAGCACAGCCAAATAAATAAATGAAAGTTTTAAAAGAGAGGATGACAACAAGGGCTCCCTGCAAATCATTTGTGGGCAATATATAGTACTTCAATTATAGGACTATATTTCATTAAATTTTTTAGTTGAAAAGGTAATAGAAATTGAAAAAATGCAAATGTATATAAAGTAAAAAGATAAGCCTCCCTCCCTAGTTTTCCTCTTCCCCCAAATAGTTGCTGTCAGTTTTTTTGGTCCAGAAATAGACACAAACATGTTTATGTAGACATGTCCATTTTCCTCTTATGCAAATGTAATGATCTTGTGTGCACACCATTCCCTATTGTGCCTTTCCCCCTTGGACCTGATTTCATGTTCAGTTCAGTTCAGTTCAGTCATTCAGTCGTGTATGACTCTTTGCGACCCCACTGACCACAGCATGCCAGGCCTCCCTATCCATCACCAACTCCCGGAGTTTACTCAAACTCATGTCTATTGAGTCAATGATGCCATCCAACCATCTCATCCTCTGTCATCCCCTTCTCCTCCTGCCCCCAATCTTTCCCAGCATCAGGGTCTTTTCAAATGAGTCAGCTCTTCACATCAGGGGGCCAAAGTATTGGAGTCTCAGCTTCAACATCAGTCCTTCCAATGAACACTCAGGATGGATCTCCTTTAGGATGGACTGGTTGTATCTCCTCGCAGTCCAAGGGACTCTCAAGAATCTTCTCCAACACCACCATTCAAAAGCATCAATTCTTTGGCACTCAGCTTTCTTTAGAGTCCAACTTTTACATCCATATTAGCACGTGAAATTGGCTGCATCAGATCAGCTCCTTTTCAGAACTGTACCCCTTACAGGGATGACTGCGACTGATCTTGACTCTTCCATATTAATGCCTTTTTAGATTGTTTCCAGATTTTGCTACTACAAACACTGCTGTAATAGCTAGACTTGCATGCATGTCATTTCCTTGCCATCAGAGTCTAATTTAGGTCAAATATCTAGAGATAGATTTGCTGGGTTAAAGGGTTTGTTCATTTCCAAGTCTGATTCGATACTGGCAAACTTTTATCAAAAGCCTGTGGAGATTTACTACCAGCAACAGATTGTGAGAGTGTCTGTTTCAAAACGCTCTCTTTTGTACCTCTTTTGTACCTGAGGTAACTCGAGTTTCATTTTGGAGTCTCTTTTAAAAGATGCCAGTTGTCCCAGTTCCAGCTGTATGTGTGTGGGGGAAAGGGTACCAGTCTAAAAATTGGAGCAACTAGATCCTAGTCCTGCCTCTGTAATTCCCTAAAAGATCTCTGACCAGTTACTTATCTTCCCTGGGATCCAGGCTTCTCATCTGATGACAGGTCTCTGAAATAGACAAGTGCTGACACCATGATCTCAAGTCTGTGATCGCCAACTGATACTGCCACACACCATGTCAGTGGTCATTCACCACAATGTCCAAGAGCACCTCAATCAATAAGCTCTGATCAAGTTCCATTAAGAGCCAAGCTTCTGTGTCACATACCCTGTCAAATACAAGTGATAAGGCATGCAGCTGCTGCTGCTAAGTCACTTCAGTCGTGTCTGACTCAGTGCGACCCCATAGATGGCAGCCCACCAGGCTCCCCCATCCCTGGGATTCTCCAGGCAAGAATACTGGACAAGGTTGCCATTTCCTTCTCTAATGCATGAAAATGAAAAGTGAAAGTGAAGTCGCTCAATAGTGTCCAACTCTTAGTGACCCCATGGACTTCAGCCTACCAGGCTCCCCCATCTATGGGACTTTCCAGGCAAGAGTACCAGAGTGGGTTGCCATTGCCTTCTCCAGATAAGGCATGAGCACTCACCTTTTGAGAAAGATGGCTATCAAATCTCAAGGAAGTGGTGAACCACAAATGATGGCATGAGAGCAAGTGTCACACTGGGTGGCATGGATAATAAGGGTCAAGAGATTGACATCAGGCCCTTAGTGTCAACAAAATGTTCTTTCAAATGTGCCATTTACCTAAGATATAAAGATAAGTAGAAACTTACCTGGCAGCGGTGGTGGGAAGGAAGCTTGGGCATAAGGTGGTGTGAAAGCACCCCCACCCCCCCGACATAATGAAACGTCATGCTGGAGCACAGGGAGAGCTCCCACACCAAATGTGGTTGCGCCTTATCCGTTGTTTGCACAGTGGCTGAAAAACAAGAGTTAACTCCTTGTCCCCACCACCAACATGTCTTCATCGTATCTCCTGTATCAGGTGGAGCAACTCTACTCTTTCAGTTTGGCAAAACATAACTCCTCTATTTCATGACTCACGTCCACTTCTTACTGAGTCTGTCTTCAAAGTGGATCCAGAATCAAAGTCCTTCTGTCCAGCTTCACTGCTCCCACCTTGGTCCTGGGCCACCATCATCTCTCAATTGCACAGCTATGAATGCCTCTTACCTGGTATTTTGCTTCCACCTGACTCCTCACATGTTACTCTGGGGTAGAATGATCCTGTTCAAATGAAAGTAAAACCATGTGATACCTTGGATGGCTTCTGATGGCACCCAGGGTGAAAGTCAGGCTTTATAATGACCTACAAGATCCTACATGATGTGACAAGTGCCCCCTCTTCCAGACCTCCTACCATCCCCCCCTCATTTCTCACTCCTTCCTGTTTCCATCCCTACTAGCTTCCAGGTTGCTCCAGTTACACGCCAGTCTCGGAACTATTGTGCAGTTTACACCCCCTGGCTAGAAAATGCTTTCCTAACACAGCAATAAGCTCACACCTCTGCTATCTTCTCAATGAATCCTACCCCATGAGAAATGGCGTATTTCCTGCCATATCAGAAAACAGGAATGACACCGTCATCAGCAACTCCAGCCCTCCAGCATGAGCTGGTGAGCCCTAAGGGAACTCAGGAAGGAGAAGAATACCTCTGATCCAGCAACAATCAGACTGCAACCACTCCCTAGGGTGAGCCCAAGGGAGCCCTGGAAGGGAAACACGGGATACTGGCCCTGATAGCTAAGGTGCACATGAAAGGAATGAGTTCAGTGAGCCCACTCTTGCAGCTTCCCATACATAGAAAAGTGCTAAAGTCCTTAACTTGGGATATCTGGTTTTCTTTAATTCACAAAAATATTTTTGACATTCATACTACCTGACCTTTGTTACAAACTTCTATATAACCTCTCCCTGCCCCACTTCCTCTGGACCAGTTCTCTCAGGGTTACTTGAGATGCTGCCTCCCAAGCTTAAGTCCTAAAAATTCCCACCGGATAGAACATAACATTTAACTGTTCAGTTCAGTTGCTCAGTCGTGTCCGACTCTTTGCAACCCCATGGACCTCAGCATGCCAGGCCTCCCTGTCTGTCACCAACTCCCAGAGTTTACCTAAACTCATGTCCATTGAGTTGGTGATGCCATTCAACCATCTTATCCTCTGTCATCCCCTTCTCCTCCCGCCTGCAATCTTTCCCAGCATCGGGGTCTTTTCCAGTAAGTCAGTTCTTCACATCAGGTGGCCAAAGAATTGGAGTTTTAGCTTCAACATCAGTCCTTCCAAAGAACTGTTAGGTTGTGAATATTTTTAAGTCAACATCCAAAAGCCCTATTTATAATTGCAATCTGCTCCCACTTCTTTGGCACTTTCAATCCCCTTATCATGCTCCACTTTTTCTCATAGCACTGATTTTACTGTACAACTAAATTATTATTTTCTTACATTTATTTCTTATTGCCTGTCTCTTCCCACTCCTCACTAGAATGTCAGCTCCATGAGGGCACAGCTATACATCTGATTCTTAGGGCAGTGCCTGGCTCATAGAAGGGCTCAATGGACGTTTGCTAACTGAATGCCTAAATAAATCAGATGATTTTTGGATGTGCTGCTATGAAAGCCAAATGTTCTGGGCAGTTATATCAAAATGGTGTTTTCCTTTGTCCTATCTTTTGTCCTCTGAAGGAAAAAATGTTGCCTGCCATATCAGTAAACAGAGAATGACGCAACCATCAAGCCCGCACTTCACTGTCTCTCAGACACTGGGCACTGAGGGAACTCAGGACAGAAACAGGATGTCTGCCATCCAGCTGTCAGCCACTGCAGTCACCACCACCGCCTCAACAATGCACCTTGAGGAGACTCAAGATGAGAAAACACAGGATACAGGCCCCAGATGGCCGAGATGTGCATCAAAGGAGTGATTTCAGTTAAGCCCAGACTCTCGCATTTTTCCATACATAGAAAAGCACTAAATTCCTTGACTTGAGATATCTGGTTTTCTTTCATTAATAATCTTGGTTTATTAATAACTAAGGGCTTCCTTGGGAAGATCCCTTGGAGAAGGAAATGGCCACCCACTCCGGTATTCTTGCCTGGAGAATCCCATGGAGGGAGGAACTTGGCGGGCTACAGTCCACGAGGTCGCAAAGGGCTTCCTTAGTGGCTCAGATGGTAAGAACTGCCTGCAATGCAGGCAACCTAAATGTCCATCAAGTTCAAGACCTGAGTTTGATCCCTGGGTCAGAAGATCTCCTGGAGAAGGGAATGGCTACCCACTCCACTATTCTTGCCTGGAGAATTCCGTGGACAGAGGAGTCTGGTGGGCTACAGTCCATGGGATCACACATTGTTGGACATGACTGATGGACAAACACATTAATAATTAATACTCTTATTTAATAATTTTTTGATGTTCTGACTATCTAGTCTTTGTTGCAAAAACTCTATATCCTATCTTCTCCCTTACCTCTTCAGAGTGGTCACTCAGAGAGATCTGAGAGTCCTGTCTCCCAGGCTTGAAGTTCTCAGAAAGTCTGCTAAATAAAACATAATTCTCAACTTTTAAGTTCTGCAGTTCTTTTCAGTCCACAGTCCTCTGCCCACCAAGCTGGTGTGTTCAATGACAGCTCCCTGCTGGATGTTAGCTGATCCATCACAGCGTAAGAGAGGCAGAAAGGTGGAGTGTTTGCACCAAGAGCTTTGCCTTCTGGCTCTGTCCTTTACTGGTTGCTTAAACCATCATCCCGGGAGCTCAGTTTCCTCATCTGCAAACTGGAGGCAATGATACAAATCTCTTCGAACTGTGGTGCTGGAAAAGAGTCTTGAGAGGCTCTTGGACTGCAAGGAGATCAAAGCAGTCAATCCTAAAGGAAATCAGCCCTGAATATTCACTGGAAGGACTGATACTGAAGCTGAAGCTCCAATACTTTGGCCACCTGATGCGAAGAGCTGATTCATTGGAAAAGACCCTGATGCTGGGAAAGATTGAAGGCAAAAGGAGAAGGGGACAACAGAGGATGAGATGGTTGGATGGCATCACCGACTGGATGGACATGAGTTTGAGCAAACTCCGGGAGAGTGAAGGACAGGTGAGCCTGGCATGCTGCAGTTCATGGGGTCACAGATATGACTTAAGGACTGAAAAATAACAGGCAAGAAGATTAAATGAGATAATAACATAAAAAGCATTTCCACAGGATACCTTATGTTTAGTAAGTACTCAAGCGAACACCCAACAGGGACTTCAGATCTTCCCTAGCTCTAAGGGGGAATTAGGTGGGGGTAGCCTGGCATTCACACTCTCCTTCCATTGTCTCCACATCCAGGTGATTTCCCCCAGGTTTCCAGTTCCTTCTCTGTGCAGTCACCTCCCCTTGACAATCTTTGCCAGCCAAGGGGGAAAAGCCAGTTTTGGTCTCAAGGGGGGAAAAAAAAATTAAAGGCTAGCTCAAGGCCAGCCTTGCAAGAAATGCCCTGGTGAGGGTGGCTCTCTCCTCATTCTGCCAGCCCCACGCCCACCTGCTGACCCCTGGCTGCTAAGGAATTAAGGTTCCTGTGTTTTTAAGGAAGTGGACCTTTAAAAGGAATGAGTTGGGTGAGAGCACACCAAAGGTGAGAGTCTAGGCCTCCTGGGAAGGCTGACAACCGAGTAGGTTTGGGAGGGGCCGGAAGAGCACTCCAGAGCATCCCAGGGGCTAGCTGCCAGGCCGGGCAGGTACCTGGCCAGTGCTGTGGCTGTGCTGATTGGCCCTGGCGAGTGGGGCGACATCGGGCGATGGGGTGGGGCAGGGCAGGCCGCCCAGCTGGGTGTGTCCAGCCCCTCCCTGGGTTCCTTTCCCAGGGTGTGTGTTTAGGCAAGAGTGTGAGCCACCAAGATCCCCACTGCTGCCAAGTGGGTGACTAAGTCAGCTCTGGGAGAGAAAAAGAATGTGCATTTAGAATGATGCAAGTTTCCTAACAGAAAGAAGTTCGCCTCCAAAGACCCAACACTCCCCACAGCCCTTAACAAGAGGCAGTTTACTGACCACCATGTTGAGTACTTTCCCTGCCCTGGGGCTCACTGGATTCTCACAACAGCCCTGAGTAGGAGATGTTTTAATTCCCATTTTATAGATGGGGAAACTGAGGACCAGACAGAATCAGAATGCACACCCACTGCAGTCAGTTAGTAGCAAAGTCAGGTTTATAGTCCATAGCCCTTTGCCTTCAAGAGGACTAAAGACCATCCTGCCCTTTTTATTTTTTAAATAGCACAGTTTTTTGTGTTTTGTTTGTGTGTTTTTACCATACCAGATCTTAGTTGTGCAATGTGGGATCTAGCTCCTGCACCAGAGATTGAACTCCAACCCCTGCACTCGGGGAGCAGAGTCTTAGCCACTAGACCAGCAGAGAACTCCTTGTCCTTTATTTTTAAGAGAATGGTAAGTTTCTACTAATAAAGCATCTTCTCTTCTTCAGTGAAATGTAGTTGACATAGAACATCATATTAGTTTCAGGTGTATAACATGATGAGTAGATATATGTATCTATTGCAAAATCATCACCACAATAAGTCTGGTTAACATCCATCACCACCCATAGTTTGGATTTTTTTCCTTGTGATGAGAACTTTTAAGGGCTACTTTCTTAAGCATCGTCTTAAGATTTGTTAACAATCCGATTGGCTTGGGGACTTGAAACCATTTTTCCACATCGTAGGTGGTGACAAGAAGACCACACACCTCATCCTCCGCCCTCTGAAAACCAGACTTATCCTTCTATCCAAACTTGTTAGGTCATTGGAATCAGCAAGTCAGAAATTCAGAAAGGGTTTTCACTGCCCACCCCTCCAGACTGCTCTGAGGGCGGAGAAAGTAGGCTCTGTAAGTGCCCTGTCCGCTGGCTCATCCTTCATTATGTCTTGGGCGGGGAAAGGGGGCTTTCCTTGGCAGCCTGGGAGACCCTCCTAAGCCCTCCGCCCACCTCCCACTGCTGCCCCCAGCCCAGGCTCCAGCCCTGCCAGGCCTATCTAGTCCTAGTCACATCCCTCTGGGTGGGCTTTGACCCTGCTCTGTTGACTGTCAAGCTCAGTGGTCAGAATATCTGATCTCAGGACCTCTTCACAATCTTCAAGATTATGGAGACATCCCAACAACTTCCATTTCTGTGAGTCATAGCTGTTAATATTTACTGTATTACAAATTAAAAATAAGATTTTACACCTTTTTTTTTAAGTATTTATTTGGCTACATCGGGTCCTAGCTTGCAGGACATAAGGTTTTTCACTGAGGCACATGGGCTTCTCTGATTGTGGGCTCAGTAGTTTTGGCAAGTGGGCTTAGTTGCCCTGTAGCATGTGGGATCTCAGTTCCCTGACCAGGGATTGAACCTTCATCCCCTGCATTGGAAGACGGATTCTTAATCGTTGGATCACCAGGGAAGTCTCCTAAAGAATTGTTATGAACAATAATAAACCCACAACATGTTAATAGAAACATTTCTGTGAAGAATAACCATATTTTCCAAAACAAAAGAAATCAGAAGAATGGCATTGTTTCATACTTTTGAAAATCTCTTTCCTGCCTGCCCAGAAGCCAACGGGCTCCCCCGTCTGCATTCAGGCTGTCACAATATTACTGCAGCCTCTGGAAGCCCCAGCTGTCCGCTCCTAGGGGGTGTGTGAAAAGACAATGACATCTCAGTGTAGCAGGGCAGTAGCTTTGACTTTGTGAGCCCCTGAAAGCATCCCAGGGAATTCTCAGAAGTCTCCAGACCACGGTAAAGGCAGCTGGCCACTTTAAGAATTCTTTGCCTTGTTTTGCTTTGTCCTGTACTAGTGGTTTTTCATTTCAAATTCATTTTCTGCCAGTTATTTCTGCTTGGTGCCAAAGGCTAATAGATAAAGGCTGCCAGTGACCTAGATATCCAATAATAGAACCAGGCAACTTCCTACACTGAACCAAATGGAGCCATTAAAAATGATTTTTCTTATTGTAATTGAGTATCTTTTCAATCACAATGAAATCAGGTGATAGTGATTACCCACAACCTTATAGGTCCACAGACAATCATTGTTAATACTTGTATAGATACATTGACCTTAGACCTTAGACCCAAGAGGGTTCCCTGACTGTGGCAGGCAGAATAACACCCCCTACATCTCAATATATTATCATCCTCATGCCTGGAACCTGAAAATATGTCACCTTACTGGGCAAAAGGGACTTTGCAGATGTAGTTAAGGTCAAGAATCTTGAAATCGGGAGAATATCCTAGATTATCCAGTTATTGTTGTTCAGTCACTGCTGCTGCTGCTGCTGCTGCTAAGTAGCTTCAGTCATGTCCGACTGTGTGTGACCCCATAGACGGCAGCCCACCAGGCTCCCCCATCCCTGGGATTCTCCAGGCAAGAACACTGGAGTGGGTTGCCATTTCCTTCTCTAGTGCATGAAAGTGAAAAGTGAAAGTGAAGTCGCTCAGTTGTGTCCAACTCTTCATGACCCCATGGACTGCAGCCTACCGGGCTCCTCCACCCATGGGATTTTCCAGGCAAGAGTACTGGAGTGGAGTGCCATTGCCTTCTCCGTGTTCAGTCACTAAGTCTGTCCAACTCTTTGTGTCCCCATGAACTGCAACACGTCAGGCTTCTCTGTCCTTCACTATCCTCTGGAGTTTGCTCAAACTCATGTCCATCGAATGGGTGATGCCATCCAACCATCTCATCCTCTGTGGTCCCCTTCTTCTCCTGCCCTCACTCTTCCCCAACATCAGAGTCTTTTCCAATGACTCACTCTTCTCATCATGTGGCCAAAGTATTGGAGCTTCAGCTTTAGTATCAGTCCTTCCAATGAAGTACTGATAATTTCCTTCAGGGTTGACCTCGTTGCAGTCTAAGGGACTCTCAAGAGTGTTCTCCAGGACCACAATTTTAAAGCACCAGTTCTTCAGTACTCAGCCTTCTTTATAGTCCAGCTCTCATGTAGAAAGGAAGTTACAACATAGAACCTCTCTAAAGGCAGGGCTGAGACTCTTGCCTCCTGTCCTCAAGCAAAGCTATATCTATGTCTGTGCAACCTCAGAAAATGCTGGGAAGAGGAAAATGCATATTGATGATTTCCAAGCTCTTTCTCAAAAATAACCGAAAAATGTTTGGACAACGCTGGTTTGCTTTCTTCCAAGGTTTTAGTAGCAAACTTCACAAGAATTTCCCCACAATATCTTGAATGAAGTAAGACAGTAATGACTGCAATTCAGCCTAGGTGAGTATTTTCTACCCAGGAAAGTCATAAAAGGGCAGCACACCTCCTCCCTGACTGTCACTCTATGAAAGAGTCACCTGGTCGACCCCAGCACTTGATCATGCACCATCAGCAAAGGGGGGATCTTGAGAGCTCAGAGCTCAGAACACCTCCAAATCTCCAAGAATATCACTTTCAGCAGAAAGGTTGAAGTGGTGCAGGTAAGATCGAATGTTACTTAGAGATGTACTAGATGGGAAATAAAGGCACAGTAGGCATCTCCATGGGAGAAGACAGTGGCACCCCACTCCAGGACTCTTGCCTGGAAAATCCCATGGGTGGAGGACCCTGGTAGGCTGCAGTCCATGGAGCCACTAAGAGTCGGACACGACTGAGCGACTTCACTTCCACTTTTCACTTTGATGCATTGGAGAAGGAAATGGCAACCCACTCCAGTGTTCTTGCCTGGAGAATCCCAGGGACCGGGGAGCCTGGTGGGCTGCCGTCTATGGGGTCGCACAGAGTTGGACATGACTGAAGTGACTTAGCAGCAGCAGTGGCAGCAGGCATCTCCATAAGTTATCTTAAAATTTTAAAGTTTTTACCATTAAGAAGATCACAGTCCTGGCTTGCCAAATGAGGGGCACCATGTCAACTTTTTAAAAAAAATTAATTTATTTGGCTACATCAGGTTATGTGCACACCGTAGCAAGTTCCATCTTTGTTGCCGCATCTTTAGTTGCCCCATGTGGAATTTAGTTCCTTGACCATAGATCGAACCCAAACCCCTTGATTTGGGAGCTCAGAGTCTTAGCCACTGGACCACCAGGGAAGTCTCTCAACATTTGATGGAGGCTGAAATAACAGAGTGGCAGCCCCTCTCTGCTCCGAGGTCTCTCTCTACTCTGATGGCCCAGATGGGCTAGATGCCAGCCCATCACACTGAGTCCACCTGTATTCCATGACCACCCTCTGAGTGACAGTTTCCCAAGACACCCTGGGACTTGGCTTGAGGCCCACCCCCACCCCCTGCCGCAGCACACAGACCTCTGCTCTTTGGCCATCACTGTGTCCCTCTGGAGGCAGGCTCCCCAGAAATGACAGTGCCTCTGCCATCAGGCCTCCCACCACATCTCACCTGTCTTCTCTGCAGCTTTAGCGCTCTTCCCCTTAGTCTTTTCCAGCATCAAGGTCTTTTCCAATGACTCAGCTTTTCACATCAGGTGGTCAGAGTATTGGAGCTTCAGCTTCAGCATCAGTCCTTCCAATGAATGTTCATGTTTGATTTCCTTTACATAGACTTTTATTATTATTGTTTAGTTGCTAAGTCATGTCTAACTCTTCTGATCCCACTCCTCTGTCCATGAGATTTCCCAGGCAAGGATACTGGAGTGGGTTGCATTTCCTTCTCCACAGTATCTTCCTGATCCAGGGATCAAACCCACATCTCCTGCATTGGCAGGTGGATTCTTTACCCTGAGCCACCTGAGAAGGCTTTGGGTTCTGACAAACTTCACTGCAAAATGAGGACACACAGAAACCCGTACTAATTCTCTGTTTCAGGACCTGTCAGATTGTCAGTGACTCACCTCTCTGCCTTAAGACGTATTTCGATGTTGTTAATCCAGTGAGACAGAAGTTTCAGGATGCCCAGAGACTGCCACTAGTCACTGATCCTTTTTCTCCATCCAAGATAAAGCTATGCAACCTTTAGATATTGCCAACATCACTTCCAGCCCTCTGTCCATGGTGGATGTCTGAAAGAGTAAGTTTCATTGTTATTCAGAAATAGTAAGGTACACAGACCAGGAGATGACTGCCATTGAAAATTACTGGCCAGCCACAGTTCCCAGGGGAAGGAGACGCATCACACCATGTAGGGCCACAGGGGGAGGCACCAAGGCTGGTCAGGAGGCAGACAGTGGGAGGAGGACACAGCAAGAGCCTGTACTGGGGTTTCTGGAGAAGCTATGGGCAAGGCAGGCTTAGCACTGGCTGCTCTGACTAATTTCATCAGGTTCTGCAGTGTAGATACTGTCCAGGGTTGTCTGGTACCCAGCTCTTCCTGGGTGAGGCAGGTGGAGATCAAGGTAGGGGAATGTTGGCCTGGAGTGTGAGAGTCCTGTGTGAGCCCAGTAAGGGAGATGTTTGTGGTGTGGGCTTTGGGTTGGTAGGTTTGCATTTGAAAGGAGGACTTGCAGCTGGATTTTTTTCCTCCTTTTTCTTTTTTCAAATTACTTTTTATTGGAGTAGAGCTACTTTACAATGTTTTGTTTGTTTCTGCTATACAGCAAAATGAACCCACTGTCTTATACAGCTAGGCTGCCCTTTTGGACCTGCTTCTCATTCAGGTCACCACACAGGGCACTAACTAGAGTTATCGGTGCTATACAGTATGTCTGCTTTAGTTTTCCATTCTACACATAATATCCATAGTGTACTAAGAATGTCAATCCCAATCTCTCAGTTCCTTGCACCCCCACTTCCCACCTTGGTGTCCGTACATTTGTTCTCTATGTCTGTGTCTCTCTGTATGCATTGGAAATAGGATCAACTATGGCTTAGATGGTAAAGCATCTGCCTACAATGTGGGAGACCTGGGTTCGATCCCTGGGTCGGGAAAATCCCCAGAAGAAGGAAATGGCAACCCTCTCCAGTACTCTTGCCTGGGGAATCCCATGGATGGCAGAGCCTGATGGGCTACAGTCCATGGGGTCGCAGAGAGTTGGACATGACTGAGCGACTTCACTTTCATACCATTTTTCTAGATTCCACATATATGTGTTAATATATGATACTTGGTTTTGTCTTTCTGCCTTACCTCACTGTTATGACACTCTCTAAGTCCATCAACTTAGATCCATTTCTAAGCCTCTATAAAAGACCCACTTTTGTTCCTTTTTATGGCCAAGTAATATTCCGTTGTATATCTGTACCACATTTTCTTTATCCATTCCTCTGTCTATGGATATTTAGGTTACTTCCAT
>SJYA01006827.1:0-19978 GCA_006410615.1 Neotragus moschatus
TGCCAACTTGTGTGCGCTGTGGGACGCTCCAGACAGACCTCCCCAGGATCCACCTGGTCATCAAAATAACGTGTCTTTGTAAGCAAAGAGTCCATCTTTTAAAAATGGCACTCAGAATCTCAGTTGTCTGAAGACCATCCAAAATGCAGCAATCTTTTAATCCTTTGAAGGGACTCAGTCCATTAGTATCCACTACAATCATATTTATGTGGCCTGTTATCTATAAGAAAACAAAGCACCAGCAAATCCATTCCTAATCACCCATTAACCTTGGGGAAACTTATAATGTTCCAAACAGAGGAGATCACTGACGAATCACAAGAATCTGAAACTACAGCTTGGTACAATTCACCATTTGCTGAGTCTTTTTTTTTTTTTTAAACTGGGGTATAGTCGCCTTACACTTCCCTGTATCACTCAGATGGTAAAGCATCTGCCTGCAATGCAGATGCTTTACCCTGGGTTCGATCCCAGGATCGGGAAAATCCTCTGAAGCAGGAATTGGCAACCCACTCCAGGATTCTTGCCTGGAGAATTTCATGGACAGAGGAACCTGGCGGGCTACAGTCCATGGGGTCACGAAGAGTCGGACACGACTGAGCAACTAACACACACATAGTTGCCTTACTACATTGTGGCAGTTTCTGCTCCACGGTGAAGCAAGTCAGCCATGTGTATACACACATTTCCTCCCTCTTGGGCCTCCCTCCCACCCACCTTCATCACACCCCTCTAGGTACTGAGCTGGGCTCCATGGTGGTGCATATACGTTGACCCCAACCTCCCAACTCATAGCACCTGCCCCCACCACATCCACAGGTCCAGTCTCTATGTCTGCCTCTCTATTTCTGCCCTGCAAATAGGTTCATCCGTACCATTTTTTCTAGATTCCACATATACGCGTTAATACGGGACTCTTGGACTAGTCACTATCAGTGGATGCTGGGTCATTTTTCCTTTGCAGTATCATACATTAACTATGACTTATGAGGCCAATCAGTGTTGATAGTGACTGTTCTGAGACATCCAAATTCACCTGGTTTATCTGATCACACAAGAAATATTTCTTTTGCCTGGAGAGAGGTGACAAATGAAACAAGATGGGAATGGAATATACATAGAAACATTCCTGCCTCCAGAAGGAGCTGAGCATGACTCTGCCTCTCACAGAAGAACATCATGGTGTGCTGGTGTGCTGACTATTGCTGCTTGTGTATCAGAATTTATCAATCTACTGAAATTATGTCACTTGCCAAAATGTTAGGACTCTCTAAACTCACCAAGCACAGAGATGTACATAAGAAGTCAGAGACACATGACATGTATACTTGAGTTCTACCTATAAACACACACACCATGGCAAGGAATGCATAACAGTCAGATTAAAGAGTGTAATTGGTTCAGTTAAGTTCAGCTGCTCAGTCATGTCTGACTCTTTGCGATCCCATGGACCACAGCACATCAGGCCTCCCTGTCCATCACCAACTCCCAGAAGTTTACTCAAACTCATGTCCCTCAAGTCTATGATGCCATCCAACCATCTCATCCTCTGTTGTCCCCTTCTCCTCCCACCTTCAATCTTTCCCAGCATCAGGGTCTTTTCCAATGAGTCAGTTCTTTGCATCAGGTGGCCAAAGTATTGGAGTTTCAGCCTCAGCATCAGTCCTTCCAGTGAATATTCAGGACTGATTTCTTTAGGATGGATTGGTTGGATATCCTTGCAGTCCAAGGGTGAGCTGATGTTCACCAGTTTCTAATTCTTGTCAATCACTAGTGATGTCTTCATTACAATCCCCCACATATTTGAAATTAAGCTTGGACATGTGATTAGTCATGGCTAATGAAATATGAAGCATGTCACTTCCAGGCCAAAGCATGACCATGCTGTTTCTCAGCTCTCCTGTCATCTCTTACCCTATCAAGTGAAGCTCTGAGCTTCTGTGATGGTGTTATAGGTGGTAATCTAGTTATCATTTCTGCAGAAAAAATCAATGCTTAAAAGAAAACTGACTGATGCTCATAGATGCTGTGGGTTAAGAATTTGAACAGGGTAGAAAGAGGATGACTTGTCAATGCTTCATAATATCTGAGGCTGGGAAGTCAATGGCTAAGGTCTAGAATCATCTGAAGGTTTGTTTACTCATATATCTGATGTTCAGGGCAAGATGACCCAAAGGCTAAGACCACCACCTGGACTGCCCATGGTAGCCTCTCCAGAACATGAGGACTTGCTCATAGTCACATCAAAGCAGTCAGATTTCATAAATGGCAGCCCAGGGATCCAGCAAAGAAAGCAGAAACAACATAGTCTTGTGAAGCCAGTTTGGAAGCCATACAAATTACATCAATCATATGCTATTAATTGAAGTATCAATAAGCTGACTCAGATTCAAGCATAGGAGACACAGATACCATTTCTTTATCAGAGGAATATCAAAAGATGTGTGTGCTTGGCTAGAGTCGGTGGGGAGGGAACTTTTTAAAGCTACCATTTAGGGTGCAGAATACTTGTTTGGAGCAGGGCCCCACTGCCCTTCCACAAAACCACGTGGAATAATAAACTCTTACTGTGTTAAGCCACTGAAGTTTGGTGGCAACGTCCATGCCCAGCACAAATAGAGTGTCTCTTTAATAGTTCAAAGAGTTGATGAGCTTCCTCCATAAATATCAAGTTAACCAAAACAAGAAAGGCTTTTACTTTCAGCAAGTATGGCTCCAGTACTAAATTCATGCTTCAAAAGTAACCAAGTTATGCAACTTTAAACCAATATTTAGCCACCTGTGTTTAGAGGAACACAATATATATGGCCAATATTTTATCAAGAGATTAGAGGTTCCTACTAAAGCCATGATAGAGCATACCTGACCCAGGTGCCCCAACTGCCTGCTAAGGGGTCATGTCAAACATTGCCAATCAGTCTCAACACTAACAGTCAAACAGTCCCCTCCTGAGGCTCCAAAACTACTTTCTGTAAGACTCATTCTAGCATAGTTCCTCTCTAAACCCACTTTATGTTTGTGTCTTTGTGCATTTAGATTCCTGACTTTGGTCAACATCAGTGCAGAGGGGATAGTATGGAGTTGAAGTCTGCTATTCTACCAGTTATTTCACACGTGTGCTGTGCTTAGTTGCTCAGTTGTGTCTGACTTTTAGGGACCTCATGGACTGCAGCTCACCAGGCTCCTCTGTCCAGAGGGATTCTGCAGGCAAGAATACTGGAGCGAGTTGCCATGCCCTCCTCCAGGGGGATCTTCCCACCCAGATATCAAACCCAGGTTTCCACATTGCAGGCAGATAGATTCTGAGCCATGAGGGAAGCTCATATTTCACATAAATATGCCAAAGTATAATTCTATGTGTGAAGTTGAACTAAAAGCTGGATGTGGAAGTGGGGGATCTACTAAAGACTTACTAGCAAAGATGGAGATCTGAAGTAACATTTCATCTCCCTGAGGAGGCAAGATGGATACATAAAACTGTGATTAGTAGCATGATCATGGATGATAAGGACCTACAGGTAAAGCACAGAAAAGCACATTATCAGAGTCAGGAGAAAGGAGATGAGACTTGGTCGAAGCAGAAGGAGATAGCTTTAGAGAGGGAACTGGGTTCAATTTGTCTTTGAAAGGAAGAAGGATGTGTACTGTAAGGAAGAACACGCAGATTACGTAGAGGTAAGCATGCTCAGGGGAGGATCTGGACAGGCTGGACCATGTGAAGCGTCCTCATAAAGCATCAAATTATCAAAGTGAGTTCCAAAGCCAACACGATCCCATGAAGAACCTGATTCAGTCCAGCTCCTGTCTTCAGATCAGGAAAACTAGGTTACTCACCTCTTATTCTATGATCTGGAACAACTTGAAAGAATCAGGGAAAGTAAGGAGCCTGGGAGAGAGTGGACAGTGAAGCAGAAGGTCCTGGCCACAAATCCAACTCTGCTTCTCACTCACAGATGAGGATTTAAGTCTTCTCCACCTCAGTTCCCCCTTTTGTCCAGTGAGTATGAGATTCTAACTAGCACAATTTCTCTGAGTTAGTTTGACCAGTGAAGTTGCTCAGTCATGCCCCACTCTTTGCGATCCCATGGACTGTAGCCTACCAGTCTCCCCCATCCATGGAATTTTCCAGGCAAGAGTCCTCGAGTGGATTGCCATTTCCTACTCCAGGGGATCTTCCCAAACCAGAGATTAAACCCAGGTCTCCCGAATTGCAAGTGGATGCTTTACCGTCTGAGCTACCAGGGAAGCAAGTTTCCAGCACTTTTTATGGTTACATGGTAGATATTCAAAAGAAGGTGTGCATTATTATCACCACCATCATCATCATCAGAAGCGTCATCATCATCCTTTCCGTCATCTCATTAACAAAATGAAATTCCCCAGGGATAAACTCCCAAACTATGCTTTGGAAAGAAATAAACTAGGAAGGTAGACATCTGTAAAGAAAACAGGGCTCATGAGTCTTGAATCAGCAATAGAATGAACTTCAATTAAAAGATTAAGAATATTTTCTGTCTTTGGTTGATTGAATCTGCAGAATTGGAACTCACGGATATGGAGGGCTGACTGTACCAATGAAATAAAGAAAGAGCAGCATTATGAAATCCCAGCACAAGTTAGACTTCTCCAGGGGAAAGTAGTGCACAAATGTCAATTAACATTACTGTCGTCTAGTTGTTGATTGTGCTGAGACTTTATGCCTGACATGTTAATAATATTAATAAATAAATAAGTAAAATGGGAGAGGGAGAAGGCAATGGCACCCCACTCCAGTACTCTTGCCTGGAAAATCCCATGGATGGAGGAGCCTGGTAGGCTGCAGTCCATGGGGTCGCTAAGAGTTGGACACGACTGAATGACTTCACTTTCACTTTTCACTTTCATGCATTGGAGAAGGAAATGGTAACCCACTCCAATGTCTTGCCTGGAGAATCCCAGGGACAGAGGAGCCTGGTGGGCTGCCATCTATGGGGTCACACAGAGTCAGACAAGACTGAAGCGACCTCGCAGCAGAAGCAGCAAAATGCAAGTAAAATCAAATATTGCCCAGTTCCTGTACTTGGTTATGTGAATGATGAGAAAATGTCCTCAGGTAGGAGTCTTCCATCTTCTGAACACTGAAGCAAAATAATAATATTCATTCAAGGAAAAAAAGTTAATTTAAGAATATCATTCAGCCAAAAAGAGGGAGTATTAAAGTCTGCCTGCTACATCCAGCATACATGACCACTGGAAATACTATGCCAAGTCAAAGAAGCCAGATGCCAAAGGCCAGACTGTAAACTAGAGACCATCACACTAAGTGACGCAAATCAGAAAGAGAAAGACAGATATCCTATGGTATCGCTTATATGTTATTGTTTAGTCACTAAGTCGTGTCCAGCTCTTGTGTGAGCCCATAGACTGTAGCCCTCCAGGTTCTCCTGGAGGATTCCCCGGGAAGGCATACTGGAGTGGGTTGCCATTTCCTTCTGCAGGGGATCTTCCCAACCCAGGGATCAAACCTGAGACTCCTGCATTGGCAGGCGGAATCTTTACCACTGAGCCACCGAAGTGACTCTACACAGTACGAATGCAAACACAGACAGGGTGGGCAGCAGCACCGTTTAAAGATAGGAGAGGTTATCTGAGATCACACGATCTGTCCACATACACTCTATTAAAACAATAACAAAAAGAGCATTTTTGGTAATTCCCCATTGTAATTCATTTCAGCAAAAGTCCATCCCAGGAACACTAGGAAACTGAACACCAACTATAAATAAATCATGTATGGTAAAATAATACCTACACTGAAATCACTTTTCTTTATTTTCCTACATTTCAATGCATAGAGAAACTTGAAGTAATATTTTCCCCATGAACAGGAAAAGGTGTTACATTCTCCATTTGGAAGACAGAGAGTGAAGGATGCTTTCTGGAGAAGGGAGTTAAGAGATGCCAATCTGAGTAAAAGGTGGACCATTGTGAACAGCTCTTCCCTCACTGGAGAAAGAAATGGTAACCCACTCCAGTACTCTTACCTGGAAAATCCCACAGAGGAACCTGGCAGGCTACAGTCCATGGGGTCACAAAGAGTTGGACGCAACTGAGTGGGCTCCGTCACTAGAGCTGATCATCTTGCCAGAACCAGTGAGCAGAGTGGCACTCAAAGTCTGAGAGGGAAGCATCTGAATTAGGAAAGCCCTTTGTTTGGGAGGAAAGCTTTGTTATCAAGGATAGGTAATGAGCTGAGGCCAGAATGCCCAGCTGAAGCTCTACCTGGAGTTCTGTAAGGAAAAAGCCTGAACTCGTGCTTTCTGGCTCAGATTCAAGTCAGCAAACAAACATAATTTTTGAGTTAAATTTGGCATGTAGCACTGTAATAATTAATCTTGTGTCAATGTGTAGAAGGTCCTCATTTTGGAATTTGTAGGCTAACAGACAGTAATAACTGCACAGACCGGGCTACCTGAATCGAATTACAAATGTCTCATCAATAGTGGCAGCAACTTGGAGGGAAGTGAAACTTGAAAAAAAAGGCTGGAAAAGTTTCATCTGGATCACTAGTCTTAAAAAAAAAAAATGCTGATATACATGAAACTTATCAACAATTCTGAGATTCCTTTCCCAGATTGAAACACGTTACAGGGTGAGCTTTCGGAGGAATCTTTTTCAGAAAAACCTTACTGCACACCAGGGGTTGGAAACACAAATCACCATCTACAGCGGAAGAAAGGGATAAATTTAAAAAGCAGATTTTCAGAGAAGGACACAGAGGAAGAGAAACAAACGGACAAATGGGGTGGGCGGCGAGATAAAGTGACAGAATGAGACGGGGAAGGACAGAGATGAAAAACAATGATCCCCAAAAGGAGAATTACTTTATCCCTTCAAGATTTCTCCCTTCTTGATGGAACAATGGGAGAGTCCAACACAGATGGGAGGATATGAGGAAAGAATCAGGGACACCAGCTGGCTTCTTATTTGCTCCCAGACCCAAGCATGGTCCACCTCCCAGCTCCGTTTGAGCTGGGTTTGTTTCCTTGTTGACTAACACGCCAATGCATCATGACAAGAAGTTGGCATGGCCAAAGACTTAGTGCATGCAGAGTGCGCCTAGGAAGAGAGTCACGTGTCTTATCTGCCCCTGAGATATGAACTGCACAAAAGGGCACTTTGTGATCATTAAAGAGCTGTGGGCAGCCATGCTGATCAATGAGCCTGACTCATACACCCAGGGCTTGGAGAACGTGGAGGCCAACCAAGGCCGCTGACACCCGACACCAGCCAGGGTGCAGGGTGACACTCCTCTCCACTCACTCAGCTGTGAATGTTTCACAATCCTTTCCAAACTTTAGAACCTGGGGGGTTGCAGGCACCATCTCAAGAAGAAAGAAAGCACCTTGGTTTCGGATTTGGTTTGGTTTGTTGCCTGTTTTGCTCTCTCGCTCTCAGGTCTGTTACCCACTCTTCAGAGTGGAAGCAGACGTCCTCTGCACCATGAACAGAGCCTTGGCTTAGTCCCAGGCATCCTGCTGAACTTCTAGCACCTTCCTCACTCAGGTTGCGGGTAGGAGATTAGAAGAACACAGCCTGGAGTTGTAAGGCTGGAAAAGAAGAGGTAAGGAGAAGTCCCTCTCAGCCTCCTGGGTGCCGGCGTGTGTGCTTGGTCACCCAGTCGTGTCTGACTCTTATTGACCCTATAGACTGCAGCCTGTCAGCCTCCTCTGTCCATGGGATTCTCCAGGCAAGAATACTGGAGTGGGTGGCCATTTCCTCCTCCAGGGGAGCTTCCCGACCCAGGGACTGAGTCTGCGTCTCCTGCATTGGCAGGCAGGTTCTTTACCACCAAGCCACCTGGGAAGTCTTCTGGGGTTCCAGCTCAAATGGAAGTTCTCAGAACAGTGACTCTCTCCTAGAAAATGGGGCTGCTGTCCACCCACAGGGCAGCTGTGTTTCCTGGCTGGTGCAGACCATCCCTAGGCTAAAGTCTGCGTGCCCACTGCATGAACTGTGAGCACATGTGGTCAGCAGACCCTGCTTCGCTTTCCATGGCTGTCCTTTTAAAATGTGGGGAGGATCTACTCTCTCCCTGCGTTCCATCCGCTTCCCTGGCATCCTAGGTTTCTGTGAGCGCTAAACCCTCAATGTAAAATAATGTGATATCAGTATCACATTAACATCTCCAGAGCTTTTTTTAAGTCAACCGCTTAAGAGACAAAAAGCACTGTTAACCAACACTCAACACCGAGATGGATTCATGTCAATGTATAGCAAAACCAATACAGTAATGTCAAGTAAAATAAAGTTAAAAAAAAACAACTAGTGTACTCTTCCCTCTCTCAAAATATGAGGTTTGAGTATTTCGTACTATTTTTGAGTATTTTCCATAGATAAAATTTTAAATGTCATCTTAGCATGCTGTAAATAACTTTTGGTGATTCTATGAAGAGTTATTTTTTATCAGCTAAGAAATACCCATTTGAATTTCTGAAATAAAGAAAAATAAAGCAAAGCTAAGTAGAAAGGGGTTTCAGCATCAGAGTCTGAGTTAACACAGACTGGATCTGGTATAATTTTAAAGCCACTCAAGTTAAACTTAACACATTATAAACAGTACTCATCAAGTAATGCTTGGAAGTATTTGAAGATATTTTTAGGAGTGCTCCCCCCCCAAAGTCCTGGATTTATTGTTTTGTAAAGCAGTCCTGGAGGAAGCCCCAGACACTGGAGTTTGTGGACCAGTCTATACCTGGTACCTCTTTGCCCTCAGCCTCATGGTCCCATGGGCCCCAGAACAATCTGTATTCCCCTGGTTGAAGATGACAGCATAATGTCCATGCACTTAAAATTCAATTCCATTCTTCCTCATCTGCGCTCCATTATGCAAGCCTTTGAGACAGTCTCCAAAGAAGGTAAGCCTTCGATTGATTCCCATTCTCCTACATAGCAACTGGTGGGTAGCAGGCCATGGTATAACACGAGGGGGTGAAACTATTGATTCTAGGAAACTTAATATTATTAAAAGACAGTTATATTAAATCTCTTTCCTGGACTTAGCCGAGCACTTTTTTTTTTCCCTTTCCCATTTTCAGAAAATCAATGAAGCTAATACCCTTGTTAGTCTTAGAGTTTCTACAACAGCAGTTTCATGTCATCATAGAACCATCAGAAGGTTTGTAGGCTCAGCACTCGAAGCTTGCAGCCCTTGACTGACTGGAGATAACAACATTCCTCTCTTTAGTTATCCTGCGTTCAGAGAGGGCAAGTTGTATTTGGATTACATTTTCCATGTATCCGTTTTCTCCAGTGTGTAAAAGTCTCCAGATAATGCTCAGACTTCACCATAAAATGCCCAAGTGCTTGTGATCAAGTTCATTACACAAATGCAATTTGCAGTTTGGGAGAAGTCTAAAGGAATGAAACCAGGAGGATTCAGCAAGGGGAGGGGGCTGCTTGATGGAGAACACCTGCCAACCAAAAACCCCAGAATCTGCTATTTAAGACTGTAAGTCACCCTGGCTTTCTGCGCACCATCCAAACACGAGCTTTCCTTTTTATAAGAAGCAGCTGCCTCTGATTTGCGACAAGATTAAAGCATTTTGGAATCTCTCTCCAGATATCCAAGTTCTGATCGAATGTCTGCTGTCTCATTATCGAATATAACAAGACTGTAATATGGCTCCAGAGTCAATGAACCAAAGACTGGAATCTTCTTCTAATTATATAATATGAAACTTCTTGTAATTCTGATGCCATGAATTTGGAATTTGTGATTAATATGGGTTAGACTGCTAAGCAAGCGTTTTCATTGTAGATACTGCAAATAGTGTTTTAAAAATAAGACGGCAAGAATAATGCTGAAACTATGTTAAAAACAAACTGTTTTCAAGCCCCCCTCAAAGACTTTAGAAGCCACAATTAGCATGAAAATATTTGTGGTTCTTTTTATAGTTGTTTTATAGCCCTTTTTTCTGGCTTCTCTTGAAAGTGGCATTCTCAGCTTCTAATTGACCAAGTCCACCTGGATATTCCAGACAGTATGAACTGATTTGCCCCAAACAGGATGGGACATTTCTCTTTGCTTCTCATTGTCTCTCTTCCTGTTTTCCCTCTTTCCATGAAAGGACTCATCTTTGACATCTAAAAGAGAAGTCTGAAAAGCAATCAAGGACCATTGGTTAATGTTGACACTGTTTCTGAAACATCTGTCTAACTTGACTCCTCTAGAATTCAGCTTGTCACTGCTTCCTCCCCACTCACTGGACCTCTGAAAGGCCTCCAACCCCACCTACCAGGATCTCTGGTCCCAGAGACACCCTCCTGAATAAAACAAAGCATCAGATCATATTGGAAACTGTCCTTGGCTTCACATCACCCATCAGTTAATATGCCGAGTCGTCAGCATCATGGGCTGAGAAGGCTCTGGACACAAAGATGATTTAGACGAGTCTGAGCAGACACCAAAGCAGAAATGCCTGTGTTCTGTTTGAGTGAAGGTAGAAGACCAAGCAGGCTCAAAAAGTTTTTGTTAGTGATATTTATACAAAATGGGTCATAGACGTGAAGGGGGTCCAGACTACGGGAGACTTGAAAATCAGCGTGAGACTTTTTGACGCTATCCCTCCATCCATGGGGAGCCATAGCATGTCATGAGCAGAAAAGGCAGATGGAAGCAATGTCCAATTGTTAACACCAATCCCCTCTCCTATGTGTGTGTGTGTGAGCTCAGTCATTCAGTTGTGACTGACTCTTTGTGACCCCATGGACTGTAGCCCACCAGGCTTCTCTGTTCACGGAATTTTCTTTACCCCTGCGCCACCTGGGAAGCCCAGTCCCCTTCCCTACCACCACACAAAGCAACTGAATGATATCATCAGGTTACTGGTTATTTTCGCTAGTGACTACTTTGTCTTTTATAGGAAAAAAAAAAAAAAGAGAGAGAGAGAGAAAGAGAGCTTGAAAAGTAACTATTTGTTTCCCTTTAATACACTTTGAATTTTTGAGTAACACTTTGTACTGGCTCTACAAACATAAGCTCCATTCCAGGGATTCACAATATGTTAGTAGTAGGCTATAGTTTAACTGGGATGCTTCTCTATCCAGAGGCTACAAAAACAGAAACATAGTACATCACCAGATAAAATAGTAAAATGTTAATGAGGGGATATCATTTCTTTGAACCAAAAATATGATAAAGAATGAATTAATGAGGGTTTCAGACTTACATGCCAGAAAGTCTAAGGCCTTTTCCAAAATGCTAATTGTTTAAAATTAGAATAAGATGTGCTTAATACCTACAGATCATCAGAGTTGGTCCATAGACCATCAGAGTTGGTCTATAGGTATTATCCTAAACACTGATGCACAATCTCAACGTATAATTCCCGAGAAGCTCAGAATGACCGCAGCCAAATTGACTCCTCTCCAAAACTCTACCTCCATTAAGGGTATTAGTATTCACCTGTTCACCTAAACTGGAAACAAGGTCATCATCCTTGTCTCCTGAGTCTCTCCCTAAACTCTTGCATCTGTGGGTTTCCCAGTGGCCGTCACTTATTTCCAACATGTCTGCCTGAATCAGCCCTGCTCAACACTCCCCACCATCACTGCCTTATCATCAGTCTCCCAAAATATTTCAATAGCCTTTTCAATGAGTCTAACAGCCAGCTGCTATCTGCTAGTATGACCACTCCAGAAATTCACCACCCTGCTTTCTTTCTCCAGTTGCTGATGTGTTCAGTCATGGCCAACTCTTTGTAACCCCATGGACTGTAGCCCATCAGGTTCCTCTGTCCATGGAATTTTCCAGGCAAGAATACTGGAGTGGGTTGCCATTTCCTTTTCCACCTCACAACCCTCTTCCCCTTTCAACTTACCCCAAAGGTCCCTTCCTTGTGCCCTCATCATTTCCCACCTTCTTCTCCAAGAATGAACGGTTTCCTCCTCTAGATTCCTATGTCGTTTTTTCCTTTCTTATTAGAACACTTAGCCCATTTTGACTACCATGTAATGTTTAACGCTCATTCTTCCCCAGTAAATCTGAGTATTCCTTGAGGTTCAGATCCATGTTTTACTCTTCTCCAAGTCTCTGGGGGAGTACAGCACATCTCCCGAGACATGGTAATACCCTCTTAAATATTTGCCAGACTCAGATTGGTTTTCTTGCCAATGAAGTGAGGTATCTGATCATTTACAATTTAAGCTTTTTAGATTTTGATGACTTCACATCTTACATCAGTTGAATTGCCTTTGTCCATCCTCTCCTTGTAGCTGTTTCTGTTTGGCCTTTCTAAGAGCAGACCTCTGACAAGCAGCATTTGGTAAAATATTTTGCCACTAGCTGGATGTTTACAGGAAGCACAAAGGAAAGGGTGAGTAGAGTAAAAGATCTATGTGTATTTCAGCACCTACTTTAGAAAAACCCAATATATATGCGCCCCTATAGAGACAGCCCACACCCTAACTCTGGCATTGACTTCTAGAGAAAACAGCTGGACTCAGGGACCTCCTGGTGTGCAACATTACTTGGCCAGCAAAGGTCCTTCTGGTCAAGGCTATGGTTTTTCCAGTGGTCATGTATGGATGTGAGAGTTGGACTATAAAGAAAGCTGACTGTTGAAGAATTGATGCTTTTGAACTGTAGTGGAGAAGACTCTTGAGAGTCCCTTGGATAGCAAGGAGATCCAACCAGTCCATCCTAAAGGAAATCAGTCCTGAATATTCATTGAAAGGACTGATGCTGAAGCTGAAACTCCAATATTTTGGCCACCTGATGCAAAGAACTGACTCATTGGAAAAGATCCTGATGCTGGGAAAGATTGAAGGTAGGAGGAGAAGGGGACAACAGAGGATGAGGTGGTTGGATGGCATCACCAACTTGATGGACATGAGTTTGAGTAAGCTCCAGGAGTTGGTGATAGACAGGGAGGCCTGGCATGCTGCAGTCCATGGGGTCACAGAGAGCTGGACACGACTGAGCGACTGAACTGAACTGAAATGTGTGCCCCAATGCAGATATTAGAGTGTTACATGGCTGATAATTACCTGTGGGGAAAAATAGCAGCATGATCCCCACAGTGATCACTTCTCGTGCCAGCTAAACGGCTTTCTCAAACCCACACCTACCTGACATAGGCAATTACTAATGGCAAGAGAGCAGGAAATGAATGGCTCATGGTTTTAAGCATCAGTAATTTAAATTAAAATGTTATAAAGGTTCATCATTCTTCCTGGAGTGTAAATGAATGAAACTCTAAGTGTATGGTAAAGACATGATAATTGCCAGCAAATTAAGTTCCAATAAAGACGAAGAGGGAAATAGGTCTTCTTGACTCTTGGACTATTTCCTTCCAAAAGTATTTGATTGTTTTCCATTAGGAAGGCAAACAACTCAACTCTGTAAAGATCATGCTTCTGAGGTAAGTGTCACCAGGAGTCACATGGGAGAAGCTTCCATCAGCAGAATCCCTTGTAACCACCTGAAGCTGATGAGGTCGTGTGCTCTTCAACTGTGGTACTGCTCCAGTGAAGACTTGGTCCACAGGTGTGCTGAATAAGGAAAGAGCAGATTTTCTTTCACCCAGACCTTCTGGAGCCCACCAATCTGTGAGAACAGGCGCTACATGAGTCTTTATTCTACATTCAGCAAAGCAACATTGCATTTAGTCAGAGAGACCCTGTAGGAATAATATCCTAGAACTCAAGCCGCGACTAGACCTCCTCTACAACATAGTCGGCTCTTCCACCTTCATTCCTCTGCCTCCTCCACTCTACAATTTTCCCTGGTCCTTTTAGTCCAAAGTCATTTTATCAGATAATCTCATTCAAACTAAGATATTGTGGCTGTGGTCCCATGTGTCGTGTCCTCCATTTGAGATCATTTAAAAGTTCTGTATGCAGGTCAAGAAGCAACAGTTAGAACTGGACATGGAACAACAGACTGGTTCCAAATAGGAAAAGGATTTCGTCAAGGCTGTATATTGTCACTTTGCTTATTTAACTTATATGCAGAGTACATCATGGGAAACACTGGGCTGGAAGAAGCACAAGCTGGAATCAAGATTGCCGGGAGAACTATCAATAACCTCAGATACGCAGATGACACCACCCTTATGGCAGAAAGCGAACAAGAACTAAAGAGCTCCTTGATAAAAGTGAAAACGGAGAGTGAAAAAGTTGACTTAAAACTCAACATTCAGAAAATGGAGATCATGGCATCTGGTCCCATCACTTCGTGGCAAATAGATGGGGAAACAGTGACTGACTTTATTTTCTGGGCTCCAAAATCACTGCAGATGGTGATTCCAGACATGAAATTAAAAGACACTTGCTCCTTGGAAGGAAAGTTATGACCAATCTAGAAAGCATATTAAAAAGCAGAGACATTACTTGGCCAACAAAGGACCGTCTAGTCAAGGCTATGGTTTTTCCAGTGATCATGTATGGATGTGAGAGTTGGACTGTGAAGAAAGCTGAGCGCCAAAGAATTGATGCTTTTGAACTGTGACGTTGGAAAAGATTCGTGAGAGTCCCTTGGACTGCAAGGAGATCCAACCAGTCCATCCTAATGGAGATCAGTCCTGGGTGTTCATTGGAAGGACTGATGTTGAAGCCGAAACTCCAATACTTTGGTCACCTGATGTGAAGAACTGACTCATTTGAAAAGACCCGGATGCTGGGAAAGATTGAGGGCAGGAGGAGAAGGGGACGACCGAGGATGAAATGGTTGGATGGCATCACTGACTAGATGGACATGAGTTTGAGTGAACTCCAGGAGTTGGTGATGGACAGAGAGGCCTGGAGTGCTGCAGTTCACGGGGTTGCAGAGAGTCGGACACGACTGAGCGACTGAATTGATCGGAAAGTCATTTGAAAGAGGGTTGGCATATACACACCACCATGTGTTAGCCGGGCTTCCCATGCTGAGCTAGTGGTAAAGAACCTGCCTGTTGATGCAGGAGATGTAAGAGACACAAGTTCAGTCCCTGGGTCTAGAAGATCCCCTGGAGGAGGGCATGACAACTAACTGCAGTATTCTTGCCTGGAGAACTCCATGGACAGAGGAGCCTGGCAGGCTACAGGTCACAGAGTCACAAAGAGTTGGATATGACTAAAGTGAATTAAAACGACTTGAAACATGCCAAGTGAAAGAAGCCAGACACAAAAGACCACATGTTGTATGATTTTATATATGAAATGACCAGAACATGTGCACCCATAGACACAGAAAGCGGATTTGTGGCTGCCAGGGGCTGGAGAGAAGGGGTATGAGAAAGGACGGCTTAGTGGATACAGATGTCCTTTTGGGTTGATGAAAATATTTTGGAACTAGAGACAGGTGGTTATACAGTGTTGTGGGTGTATCTAATGCCACCGAATTCTTCACTTTAATAAAACAGTTAATTTTGTGTTATGTGAATTTCACCACAATTTTTAAAGAGGAGGGAGATTTTCAGATAGCAAGCCAGGAGGCTCTTAGGATGAGATTTTTTTTCAGACATAGTGGAAATAGGGTAGAGGTTCCTATTAAGGAGATTTCTCAGGTTCCTTCCTTAAATCCCAGGAATGAGTTTGCCTTTGCTCAGGAGGACTGCACTTGCCTCAGATAAAACATCCTAGCAGTGGCTTGTCTGGGAAGCCAAGGTTAGCTCCAAGAGAGGCAGAAGGGCTGGCTTCAGCCTTCCACTGGCAGGGATCCATCCTCTGTGGAGAAAAAGAAAAACTAGGCAGCTACTGTTGACTGGAATTATTATTATTATTATCCTTACGTGATGCTGACCCTTTCTTTTCCATAGCCTAAAATCAGATTGTGTGCTGTTTATTCAGCTTTTGCCTGGGACTCCTTTCTAGGTTCTATGGATTCTCTCCTGCTGCTGCAGCAGGACCAGGCCAAGGCGAGACCTGGTGGTCACACGCAGCTCACTTCAGGGTTCCACCCGCAGACATTGGAGGAGGCAGCGACACGGGACTCTGGTTACTGATGACACATAGGTTCTTGCTTTCTTTCTCATGGCCCGGGCTCACCTGGGAAGCCTAGCCAGAGCCTTCCCCAAGGGAACCCAACTCTGGGCTGTCGAGATTCCAGCCTCTAGATTTGAGAAGTCTGAGACTTGCTCAACTCCCTTTGGAGCCTTGATAAGAATGCCAGCCTTTCTCAGGGCAGGAAATCCGTGTCAGGAGAGGAACTGATAAAAAGAAGGGGGAAACTAGCTGGGAATGAGCTTTGAATACATAACGCTTTGCTGTCTGGCATTTTGATTTGAGTGAACGTACATTCAGAATTGCCTTTCTATGACAAAGCTCATTAGAAGGAGGTCCTGTCTATCAGGGTCCAGTCAAAAGGCAGAACTCACTCTGGTTACTTTAACAAGGAAGATGGGATACAAAGAAATGTTAACGATAAGAGATGCTTAACTATTTTATTTTTTAAAAGGCTGAAAGGGACCCTCGAGAAGTAGCATCACTTGGAGGAGAGAGATAAAAAGAGCAAGAACTAGGAGAGAAGCCCCCTCTTCCCATCCCCAAGGCTGAGACTCAGAGCTTCTCAGAAGGGGGCTTAGCTACCACAGGAACTTGCAAAGTGCTGGTGGTCAAGAAACTTTCTGGAAGGCAAAGTCCAGAGACAGCCTGGAGAAGCAAGTCATCATCGGCATATGAGTGGGAAGAGCTCTGGGAAGTGACCATCGTGGGGATAACATGGCCGGAGGGACAGCGGGAGCTGGGTTGCATCGGTCACTGGGCCGCTGCAGAGAATGGTAACCACTGAAGGCTCAGAACTCAGAAGCAAAGAGTCTTCGCCTTGCACTGCCCTTCTAGAACCCTCCAGTGATGAAGGCCATGTTTGGCCAGTGGGCAAAGAGGAAATGTGGACAGGCTCCAACACTAGTATCAAAAGTCAGGATAAAGAAGAGTGGATCTGCACATGAGAGATAACACTTTGAAACTAGAATGATGGGCACTCCGTTCTAGATCTAGGCTCACTTTCAGGGGTTCTGTGTTCTAGGTCTGGCCTCACTTCTGTGGGATCCCCATTCTAGACCCAGTCTCATCTCTGGGGAGCCCCATTCTCAGTGTGGCCTGGCCTCTGGGGGACCCTCAGTCTAGGTCTAAGCTCATCCCTTCACCTCAGTGAACTGCTACTGTAGAGTCTCCATCCCTGTTGGGAGCACAGACAGCATCCTTCACCAACTCCATTTCCCAATAAGTGAGTGAAAGTCATTCACTTGTGTCCAACTCTTTGCAACCCCATGAACTATACAGTCCATGGAATTCTCCAGGCCAGAACACTGGAGTGGGTAGCCTTTCCCTTCTCCAGGGGATCTTCCCACCTCAGGGATCAAACCCAGGTCTCCCACATTGCAGGCAAATTCTTTACCAGCTGAGCCACAAGCGAAGCCCAAGAATACTGGAGTGGGTAACCTATCCCTCCTCCGGGGGATTTTCTCAACCCAGGAATTGAACTGGGATTTCCTGCATTGCAGGCGGATTCTTTACCAGCTGAGCCACAAAGGAAGCCCCCATTTCCCAGTATTCAACAATATATCCAGGTGGGTCAAAGAACATCAATAAACTTTCCAAATCAATAGTCGATCAATGTTTTCACAGTGTCTCAGGAGAAGAAAGGTAAAGAGGAGGACTTTCATAAACTTAGATGTGGCCCAGAATGGCTATATTTTCGCCAAAGTCAGTTTCCTTTTCCTGGTAGACTCTGTTCCCAGCTTCCTTTTACAGTTAGGGTGATTCTAGCCAGTAGGATGTAAGCAAAAGTAATATATCCCACTTGCAGGCCTGGCCCCTAGAACAGCCCCGGCCCCTGTGTCCTCTCTTTGCCTCTCTTTGCCTCTCTAGCTGCCTGCAGAAGGGGAGTCTATGGTCTGAGGAAATGGCAGAACTTCTAGGGAAGGAGGTTAAGGCCCTGACTCATCCTTTGGAGGAGAGCATCCCTGGAGAGTTGCCCAGCCAGGTATCTCCACCTTGGACTGTGATGAGAGGAGGGAATAAGCCCTTCGCGCACTGGTGTCCAGAGCAGCAGCATCTGAATGACTTGGAGACTTGCTGAAAATGCACGTTCTCAGGCCTCAGCCTGCACATACACGTTAGAAACCCTGGGAGACAGTTTCTATAAGCCCTGTATGTTAATAGAGCGTCCTCTGTGGCTCAGCTGGTAAAGAATCCACCTGCAAGGCTGGAGACCCAGGATCCTGGGTTAGGAGTGTCCCCTGGAGAAGGATATGGCAACCCACTCCAGTATCCTTGCCTGGAAAATTCCATGGACAGAGGAGCCTTGCCGTCTACAGTCCATAGGGTTGCGAAGAGTCAGACATAACTGAGCAACTAAGCGTGCAAGTGTGTATTTTAATAAGGAGATTTGGACATGTGACTGCAGCCATGAAATTAAAAGACACTTACTCCTTGGAAGAAAAGTTATGACCAACCTAGATAGCATATTCAAAAGCAGAGATACTACTTTGCCAACAAAGGTCCATCTAGGCTATGGTTTTTCCAGTGGTCATGTATGGATGTGAGAGTTGGACTGTGAAGAAAGCTGAGCGCCAAAGAATTGATGCTTTTCAGCTGTGGTGTTGGAGAAGACTCTTGAGAGTCCCTTGGACTGCAAGGAGATCCAACCAGTCCATTCTAAAGGAGATCAGTCCTGGGTGATCTTTGGAGGGAATGATGCTAAAGCTGAAACTCCAGTACTTTGGCCACCTCACGTAAAGAGTTGACTCACTGGAAAATACTCTGATGCTGGGAGGGCTTGGGGGCAGGAGAAAAAGGGGACGACAGAGGATGAGATGGCTGGATGGCATCACCGACTCGATGGATGTGGGTTTGAGTGAACTCCAGGAGTTGGTGATGGACAGGGAGGCCTGGCGTGCTGCAATTCATGGGGTCGCAAAGAGTCGGACATGACTGAGTGACTGAACTGAACTGAACTGAAAGTTTGAGAACATCTGCCTTGTTGTATAAGGACACTAAGATTTGAAGGGTTTTGTTAAGTCCACAGAAAGTCACAATATAAAAATCACAAACTGAGTCCTCAGTAACCAGTTAAAATTTGACCACTGTCTTACCAGGGACCCCTGTCACGACTCATTAATTCCAAGCCTAGACCAAGCTGATTAGGTCTTCATACAGTTGAAGACTTACTAACCTCAGATATCACCTATGACATTTGACCAGGAACCAGGACTATGTTCATTAATTGAGTTATTTTGGACAAGCTGGGTAACCTGATCATTTTATTGCCTCTGCAAAAAAAGCAGATCAACCCCCAACCCATGTACTAGTCACTTGGAGGAAATCCTCAAAGAAGGATGAGCTAGTACATTGCATGTCCATGTTTAGAGAAATTCTGTATGACTGTATTTATAACCATCAAATTTTAGGAAACCAAAAGCAGCCACTTTCAGCCCTGTATACCAGCTGCAAACAGGGGACTGTGCAGATGCAAATAGTCTAGGCTAGCTCATTTTCAATTTAGAACTTTCCTAATGCTAAGTTTTCTGTTTCAACTGTTGGCCAAAATGGAATGCCATCTCTACAAAAAATTTGGGCTATTTAAGTTCCCAAATATAAAGTTCAAATTTTAGGGGTTTTGAAAGCACATACTTTTCCCAGGAGGAAAAGTATCGTCATTCCAGGGAAATGGAAGCTTGGAAAGAGCATCTAATATCAAAGCAATGTGTTTAATTAGCCACGTGGGTAAACAAGAGCTGCCAGGAATGCGGTGGCTCAGAGGAGAATCGTGGCATTTAGTTCCAGCTCTGTGCAAAGCCACATCTTCAGCACTTAGTTCAGAAGTAATTAGCATCTTGCTGGCCCTCGGGTAGAGGGAGAAAAGAAATAACTATATTCATCTTGTGATTAAATGGCAATTAGCAGCTAAGTGCCCGGCAATAACATGGCAGTTACCACCTCATCACAGCGTCAGCAGCTTCCCTGGCCAATCCCACCAGCCTGCTGGATATCAGAGCCCAGCGCTGCAGGTCTA
>SJYA01006828.1:0-20353 GCA_006410615.1 Neotragus moschatus
ACTCTGGGAGTTGGTGATGGACAGGGAGGCCTGGCGTGCTGAGATTCATGGGGTCGCAGAGTTGGACACGACCGAGTGACTCAACTGAACTGAACAGATCCTCAGGTTGGACAGCGTAGCACAAAGGCCTGTCAGGTGGAGCTCAGAGCTGCAGTGGTCCTTGGTCTCAGGAAGACGCCAGGCCGTCGGGGGTGTGGTGTTCACACTTGGGGGTGGGAGGGCCCCTGGCTCGAGCAGCTGAGGCTGCTGGCTGTGTGGTGCTGGCTCTAGCCCTGCAGTCCTGCAGAGCCTGTAATTCGTGGGGTTTTGACAGCACCATTCAGACAGTGTCTTTGATTCCATCCGTGAAGGAGCCGTGTTTGCAGCAGGCGGTGTGACTCTCCTCCACAGACGTCTCCTGGAGGTGACGGGTGGTCCGTGCCCCAGGGGGCCGGGTGGCATGCGTTCTGACCAGTGCCTGTGCTGGGGGCTGTGCCAGCGTATTTGAAGCAGAGCCACTGTTTGTTTGGCTCTTAACTGGTCTTCACTGGTGTGCCTTGTCTGCATTTAGGGATCAGATCCTCCCTTGTGACTGTGAGCCCTAGAAGCTGGTAACTCCTTAGGGACTGTCGACTTTTCTGTTGACTAACTGAATATTGAAACCTCTCGTTTGTCATTTAGTAGAGAAGGTGTTTCTGATTGTGGATTGGTCATGATCTGGGTGACGGTTAATTTTGTGTGTCGACCAGGCTGGGCCATGATACCCAGATGTTTGGTCAGACAGTGTTCTGGATGTTTCTGTATAACTTGGATGAGTGTAACCTTTAAATCAGCGGACTCTGCATAAAGCGGTCTGCCCTCCAGAGCATGGGTGGGCCTCATCCAACCAGTGGAAGGCCTGAATGAAACAAAGGCCAACATCCCCAGAGTACGAAGCCGTTTTGCCTCCAGAAGGGAAGGCCTTTGCAGTTGAACAGCATCAGCTCTCCCCTGGATCTCCAGCCTGCTAGACTTCCCCAGCAGATTTTGGTCTTTCCAGGCTTCTACAGTCAATCTGTGTGTGTGTGTGTGTGTGTCACCCAAGGAGTGGAATTTTTTAAATTCATTAGGAACTTTAAAAGAATTTTTCATATTCTTTGTTATTTGATGCTTTTCTCTCAGCTTTAAAATGTTCCTTGGAGTTGGGAATTATTGATAACGTCAGAGCAGCCGCAGGTGGGTCACCGTCCCTTTCCCAGACAGCCCTCCCTGTTGGAGGAGTGTCCGGCCAGTGACTCCCGGCATGAATCTGACGGGCCGTGGCCTTTGTCACCCAGCCAGTGGGAACGCCCTCAGACGTGGACAGACACATGCCAATAAGTATCCGGCCAGAGCTAATAGAGATTGGCGTAGAGATAATAGATCAGTCACCGTGAGGCCGGCTGGACGGGCACCAGCTCATTTATGCCTCAGGATCCGGCTGCATAATGAAACGTGATTTACAGTTCCATTACGGAACCAGGCCCCAAACACGCGGGTGTCGGTGTGAATTTTAAGACGGCCGTGCTCTGCATCCGTGGTAGGTAATTGTGTAATGCACTGGCCTGGTGATGAATATTTCAAAGGAAGTCATCGCGGAGGTTTTGCTTGCACAGCTGAAGTTGCTGCTCTTGAATCCGCACAAAGAACCGGGAACAATTCCCGTCATTTGAATGGCCTCAGAAATCCATCTACGTAAATACACATGCTCGGGAAAATCTCTCGTGCCAGAAGGCCACTCGGTTTTATTTCAGGGCCAAAAATTACAAGGAAAGTTTAATGATGCAATTAAAGGTGAAAAATGGTTCCTTTTATCACCGTTTCTCTATTATAAAAAGTAGAAGGAAAACTGTTTCTTTGCCTGATTGCCTGCTTTTCAAAAAGTGTGTGTCGTGCACGGCTCATTTGCATTGAGCTAATTGTGTAGTCGTTTCGAACTTCCATTCTGTCATTGTATAAGCAAACCTTGGTCCACTGCAGAGCCTGGCATGCAGTTTGAAGAAAACTCACAACGTTAGGAGGTGTCCGGATCCGTCCTCCACCTCCAGCCAGTGGCTGGGGGAGAGGAGAAGGACCGAGAGACCCAGGGACAGCTGGACCGCATTACCTTCTCCCCTGAGCTTCTCTCAAAAGTCAGGGCTTCTCCCTGGGAGTGAAAACGGGCCCGCAGCCCCGCCCCGGCTGACGGAGGTCAGAATCCAAGGGTGAGGGCCACCCAGGCAGAGTCTGAGTGACAGCGGGGACCCTGCGGCCAGTCGGCGCCCCACGCGGGGCCAGGGCCCCAGGAGTCAGTGGTCCCACACCCGGTGGCCCTGCAAGGGGCCGCCGCCAGTCGGTCACCAGTGTTTCCCTTCTATTCTAATCGTCAGAAGTCCTTTAAATCCATTGTTGGAGTCTAGGAGACTGACTGCATGGTGCCGCTCTGCTGTGCAGCAAAGCGAGCCAGCCACACCTGTGCGCTTTTCCCATAGAGATCGTCCGGAGCACTGAGCAGAGCTCCCTGGGCTGTGCACGAGGGCCTTGTTGCTGTCTAGTTGCCAAGTCGTGTCTGACTCCTGCGTCCCCGTGGACTGTACCCCGCCAGGCTCCTCTGTCCGTGGGATTCTCCAGGCAGGAATACTGGAGTGGGCTGTCCTTTCCTCCTCCAGGGGGTCTTCCTGGCCCAGGGATCAGATGTGCGTCTCCTGCATTGCAGGTGGATTCTTTACCTCTGAAACACCGGGGAAGCCCAGGGTAGGTCCTTATTAGTTACACATGTATTTTAAAAGTCTTAAGTGTAGAGAGAACCACCGCTAATAATGCAGCGCACGCCTGTGTGCTCACTACCCAGATCTGTGTCAAATCTGACAGTTTGTTTATCATTTTTGTTTCAAATTATTATTTAAAAATTTAATTTCACATATGCCATTGAGGCTTTCTTCCTTGTTCTTCAGAGATAACCACTACCTTGAAATTGGTTTTTGTAAAATTTCTACATGTGGTTTTTTTTCATTTTCTCCACTTACCTATACATCCTCAAACAATTTGTATGTGCTTAATGAATATTGTGACGGAGAAGGCACTGGCACCCCACTCCAGCGTTCTTGCCTGGAAAATCCCATGTACGGAGCAGCCTGGTAGGCTGCAGTCCATTGGGTTGCCAAGAGTCGGACACGACTGAGCGACTTCACTTTCGCTTTTCACTTTCATGCATTGGAGAAGGAAATGGCAACCCGTTCCAGTGTTCTTGCCTGGAGAATCCCAGGGACGGGGGAGCCTGGTCGGCTGCCATCTCTGTGGTCACAGAGTCGGACACGACTGACGTGACTTAGCAGCAGCAGCAGGGTGTGCCCAGTGTAACACGAGGCTTTCCTGGGTTACAGGAGGTGGCCATCTCGACACTGCACGCTCTCCAGTGAGGCGCGCCCCCTACCACCACACCCCCCGCCCCCAGCACGTGCAGAATTCCTCTCAGCCCACGTCCTCCCCTGTAGTCTGCAGCCTTCACAGTTCCTAGGCTTTGCCCGTTTGAGAAACAGGAGCTGACTTCTTCCTTCTGCCCGTCTTGCTCTCTACATCCCTGCTTACCCATGAGTGTGAGCGGCTTGTCCTGTTTTCACTGACCACTCAAGGTGTGTTCACATCCTTGGCCCGCTTTTCTTATTAGGTAGCTTGTCTTCTTCTGTTTCATAGGGGGATTTGATAAAACGACGCATCTTGTGGCTACTGGCCTTTATGTCAGCTGTGCGCTGCAGGTGGTGTTTGCTCGTCTATGGCTTATACTTTGCTGTAATTCTGGTGTCTTTGTCACACAGAAGTTTTAAATTTTTGTGTTGTCAAATTTACTGTTTTTTTTTTTTAATTGATGCTTACGCTCTTAAGGTTTTGCCTTTGCAGGCTTCTTTGAACTGGGGCTTACGGCATGAGGTAGGGATCTAATTTTACTCTCTCCGTATGGATAGCCAGCTATTTCAGTATCATTTATCAAATAATCCTTTCTTCCCCAGCTGGTCTGCCCACCCTTGTCTGCCAAAGACAGATGTCCACATTAGCATTCGATTTTGGATGTCTGATCTGATTGGAATGGGAATGGGGCTCTGACGTGGTCATTTCCAAGTGCATGTGGGATCTTCTGTGAATTGTCTTTTCCTCAGCTAGAGAGGTTTATGATTTTTAAACATGGTGTTTATCATAGGAGCGGTGTTTCTCATTGACCTCCAGAATTCCCCGGCCTAAGAATACCGAGGGTGAGCATTTGGTAGGAGACTCTGCTTCCAGGCTTGTTTTTCAGAGAGGTGATGGACAGTACACTGCCTGTCCAGCCTCAGCCCTGGCCTCCCTTGTGACCGTTCTGTCGGCCCGACGTCACCAGCAGCGTGTGGTCTGAGCCCCCGCCACCCCGGTGCCGAGCAGCAGAAGCCCGGCCACTTTCTCTACACGTGAGCCTTGCAGGGTCTGCCTAAAGGAACTTGGTAAAGTGCGGAAGACAGCAGGAATTTCCTGGAGCTCACGGGAGCCCCTGGCGGTGTGATCCCTTCTGGTCCTAGGGTGTCTTACGAGTGCTGCTCCGTTTTCTTAATTATAGAGAATAAGACAGGGTGACACTGAAATGACCTGAAACACGATTTGCCAGAATGTTCTCTTGTTGTCTTAACCAGAACCATCAGAATCTTGAGGAAAAGATCCCTGACCTGCTTGTTAAAGGGTTGAAGCGTTTGCTCTGCAGACCGCCTGGCGGTCTGAGGAGGCTGGAGCGTGGCCTCCCCTGCAGGGAGGAACGGCCTGCGGGTTGGGGGCATTTCCTGTGGACCTGCGAGCTCTACCCTTGTCCCAGCGGACGTCCTTCCCCTCCTCCACGCCTCGGCATGGTCCCCCACCTGTGGGCCAGTTGAGTTGGGCCCCGGGAGCAGAGCCCAGGCTTGGACAAGACTGTCGAGACCAGGCCATACCTGGTTTCTGAAGCTACCCGGGCTCGCGGGAGTTTTTCCCGACAGCCCAGGGCTGTGGCTGTGGGCGCAGGTGGTGAGCGCATGGACAGGCCAGCAGGGAAGATCACCTGGGGAGGAGGCTGGCCAGGTAGGATGGGGTCCTGGATGCCTCGAGGGGCCGTTTCCTCTGGATCTTCGACGGGGAGGTTTCCAGCCGAGCAATGGCAGGATCACAGGGACATGGGGGCTGAGACTGGGGCAGGGCGCTCCCCACCACCCCGTCCGCCTCTCTCTGTGGCTGCAGGAGGAAATGAGAAGCTGGCGTCTGCGCCCCTCCTATCCCAGCATAAGCTCCCACGCACGAGGCCTACTTGTGGGGCCCGTCTCCTCCCGAGCAGCATTGCCAGCTCCCCAGCTTCCTTCTCCCAAGTTGTCTGGAGCCTGAGGAGGTGGGAGAGGAGGGTTTGCAGCCCGGCCCAGTGCATGGCGGCTGGAAGGCCTGGACCGGGGCAGACCCCCTCCCCAGAGCTGGCTCTGAAATGGCCCCTGGGCTGTGGCTCCCGGGGCGGGTGCCGGGGATGCCCACTGTGGTCATCAGGAGTCCCGCCCTGGGGGCCTCCGGGGGTGCTGGGAATGACCGCTCTGGTCATCAGGAGCCCCTGGGGGCTTCCTGGGGGCATGTCCCTGGTCCTTGGAGAGTCCCGCGTGCTCCCACATCCCCCGGGCTTGTTGCGAAACCGCCAGCCCGCTCGGCTGACTTCACACCAGTCGGGAAGGCCCTGATTGTAGGCGTCAGATCCCAAAGATGATGGAGACCCCTGTTCTGAAGGGACCCCTGCCACGGGCCCTGTGACGTGTGAGCATCCGCTGCCTCCTGGTCTACCCCCTTCTGGGCAGCTGACGGTGATATTTACTGTCCAGGTTAAGCCTCAGTAAAGCAGAAGCCCACTGTCTATTAGGATATGAAATTTCTATTTATTAAATTGCTGTTTTTGTGTAATTTACCAAGTCATTGAGGACAAACAGTCCACTTAAGTGAAGCTGTAAACCTCCGTTTTCCCCGAACGCTGTGTTCCTGTGAACGTGTGGCTCATGCTGCGCTCTGCTCGCCAGCTTGGGAACCTCATGGCGGCAGTTCCCCACTGTGTTGGCACCGGGGACTGATTTCATGGAAGACGACTTTTCCACGGACCAGATGGATGGCTTTGGGATGATTCAAGCGCATGGTGTTTATTGCGCGCTTGAACCTAGAGCCGCCGCTGATTGACTGAGGTACAGACCCACAGCCCGGAGTTGGGGACCTCAGTCTGATGGACACGGAGTCTGCAGCCCACCCTCCTGAACTCTGAGTGAGGTGGGTCTGGGGCTGGCCTGAGGTTTCATCGGTTTTGGAAAACCGTCACCCATGCGCCCAGACAGACATCCACGTGCATCCCCAGGATGAAGTAAAGGCTGTTAACCAAATTAGGAGGCCCCCGTCACAGGAGGCACCACGGGATGCTGGTGGACTTTTTTAAAAAAACAGTGTTAAAGTAAGAGAGGCGGTCGTAGACCAGAAGCCTCGAGAAGATGTACATCGAGCGAGGTAAGGAGCAGCGTCGCAGCTGGCGCTCGCCCCGGGCACCTGGCGGGCGACTCCCAGGCCTTCTCCCGGCGGCGGGGAGCCTCCGGCAGGAGACTCACCTGGAGCCCGTCCCGGGGCTGAGCAGGTGCTGCCCCTCGCCTTTGTCGGCCCAGGCCGTGGCCCTGAGGGAAGAAGGCAGGAAAGCACCTCCCTTCGGGACCTCCGAGCGCAGCCCTGCATTCACATGGATTTGCAGTCCCAATTCATTTCGCTTACTTGTCTACAGTATTTCAAGCTGAAGGGTCAGCTGAAGCCAGTCTTGGGATAACAGCGAGGGCCTTTGGCTTCTGGCAGAAGCAAATACGGATTTTTTCCCCCTAAAGGTTTTCGATACACGTCTCAAACACTTCCGACAGATGGAAGTTCCGAAGAACATGTTGACAAAAAAATGAGCGAATAGTCAACCTAAGAAAAAAGGGGCTTCCCAGGTGGCGCTCGTGGTAAAGAACCCGCCTGCCAAAGCAGGAGACACAAGAGATGCGGGTTTGATCCCTGCGTCGGGAAGATCCCCTGGAGGAGGAAATGGCAACCCACTGCGGTATTCTTGCCANGCAGCCCGGCCCAGTGCATGGCGGCTGGAAGGCCTGGACCGGGGCAGACCCCCTCCCCAGAGCTGGCTCTGAAATGGCCCCTGGGCTGTGGCTCCCGGGGCGGGTGCCGGGGATGCCCACTGTGGTCATCAGGAGTCCCGCCCTGGGGGCCTCCGGGGGTGCTGGGAATGACCGCTCTGGTCATCAGGAGCCCCTGGGGGCTTCCTGGGGGCATGTCCCTGGTCCTTGGAGAGTCCCGCGTGCTCCCACATCCCCCGGGCTTGTTGCGAAACCGCCAGCCCGCTCGGCTGACTTCACACCAGTCGGGAAGGCCCTGATTGTAGGCGTCAGATCCCAAAGATGATGGAGACCCCTGTTCTGAAGGGACCCCTGCCACGGGCCCTGTGACGTGTGAGCATCCGCTGCCTCCTGGTCTACCCCCTTCTGGGCAGCTGACGGTGATATTTACTGTCCAGGTTAAGCCTCAGTAAAGCAGAAGCCCACTGTCTATTAGGATATGAAATTTCTATTTATTAAATTGCTGTTTTTGTGTAATTTACCAAGTCATTGAGGACAAACAGTCCACTTAAGTGAAGCTGTAAACCTCCGTTTTCCCCGAACGCTGTGTTCCTGTGAACGTGTGGCTCATGCTGCGCTCTGCTCGCCAGCTTGGGAACCTCATGGCGGCAGTTCCCCACTGTGTTGGCACCGGGGACTGATTTCATGGAAGACGACTTTTCCACGGACCAGATGGATGGCTTTGGGATGATTCAAGCGCATGGTGTTTATTGCGCGCTTGAACCTAGAGCCGCCGCTGATTGACTGAGGTACAGACCCACAGCCCGGAGTTGGGGACCTCAGTCTGATGGACACGGAGTCTGCAGCCCACCCTCCTGAACTCTGAGTGAGGTGGGTCTGGGGCTGGCCTGAGGTTTCATCGGTTTTGGAAAACCGTCACCCATGCGCCCAGACAGACATCCACGTGCATCCCCAGGATGAAGTAAAGGCTGTTAACCAAATTAGGAGGCCCCCGTCACAGGAGGCACCACGGGATGCTGGTGGACTTTTTTAAAAAAACAGTGTTAAAGTAAGAGAGGCGGTCGTAGACCAGAAGCCTCGAGAAGATGTACATCGAGCGAGGTAAGGAGCAGCGTCGCAGCTGGCGCTCGCCCCGGGCACCTGGCGGGCGACTCCCAGGCCTTCTCCCGGCGGCGGGGAGCCTCCGGCAGGAGACTCACCTGGAGCCCGTCCCGGGGCTGAGCAGGTGCTGCCCCTCGCCTTTGTCGGCCCAGGCCGTGGCCCTGAGGGAAGAAGGCAGGAAAGCACCTCCCTTCGGGACCTCCGAGCGCAGCCCTGCATTCACATGGATTTGCAGTCCCAATTCATTTCGCTTACTTGTCTACAGTATTTCAAGCTGAAGGGTCAGCTGAAGCCAGTCTTGGGATAACAGCGAGGGCCTTTGGCTTCTGGCAGAAGCAAATACGGATTTTTTCCCCCTAAAGGTTTTCGATACACGTCTCAAACACTTCCGACAGATGGAAGTTCCGAAGAACATGTTGACAAAAAAATGAGCGAATAGTCAACCTAAGAAAAAAGGGGCTTCCCAGGTGGCGCTCGTGGTAAAGAACCCGCCTGCCAAAGCAGGAGACACAAGAGATGCGGGTTTGATCCCTGCGTCGGGAAGATCCCCTGGAGGAGGAAATGGCAACCCACTGCGGTATTCTTGCCATGCACAGAGGAGCACGGTGGGCTATAGTCCATGGGGTTGCAGTCAGACATGACTGAAGCAGCTTAGCATGCATGTTAAGAAAGACGTGGAGACTTTTACTGAGGCCAACCTGAGGATAATAACCTGGGAGACAGTCTTTCAGAAAGCTCTGAGGATTGTTCCATTAGAAGCTAGAGCACAGGTATATGTTAGTAGATATTTGAGAGGAGTTTCACGTCGATGGCAGGTTGAGTTTGCCTGCCCCAGCGAGCGAGGCAAGCGGTAGGTCATCCTGAGCCCTACAGGGTTGAGGCCTGCTGTCTCCTGAGGAGGCTCCTTGCTGGCGCCGGGGGAAAGCTTGCGGGGAGCAGGCGGCCCGTGTCTCCTGGGGGTCTGCGTCACGTGTCGGGGCACAGTGCAGGCCGGCTAGGAGCAGTGGCCCAGGCAGAGAGGGGTTTGTATGAGACACTTTTTGTCCTGCCTTGACGGAAAGTTTATTTCATCAAACACAAGCTCCGAGAGGGGGAATCGCTAACGTGCGAGGAGCAGGCTACTGAGAGTGAGACTCAGCAGAGAGAACAGGCTGCAGAAAGAGAGCCTCAGAGACCGCAGAGTTCAGAGTTACCTGCCATGTGCTGGAAAACAAATTCAACACGTTCAAAGTGATGAGAAAGGGACACAGTGAGCAAGAAGGGAGGAGGAGAGGGAAGCTCGCAGTTTACAAAGCCCCTGAGAAGCCATGCAAGTCTCAGGTGTAACAGGTGAGCCGGACAGCAGTTGTGATCCAGCTGAAGAGACAACTGCTGAACTGGAAGGCAGGATTGAAGGAAGTGTGCCTTCTGGAGAGACGAGAGGTGGAGCTCGCGAGCAGAGACGTTGAGTGGAGTGCAGAACAAGGGGAAAGGCCTCACACCCACCTCACCAGGGTTCTGAGAAAATACGGAGAGCAGGGGCGGGATGCACGTGGACGTCTGCCTGGGCGCATGGGTGACGGTTTTCCAAAACTGGTGAAAGCTCCCCACGCTCAGAGTGGCTCTAGCAGAATAAATATTAGAAGGAAAATGCACAACATCCAAGATACGCAGGGCATCTCAGAAGCAGCCGGAAGGAGGAGCTTGGTTTCCTCCCAGGGAGTGAGGCCCAGGACCTTGGGGAGTGAGGTGAGCAGGACAGCCGCCGTGACCTCCTCGCTGTGTCCGGAACCTGCCAGGCAGCCTTGAGCCTCAGGGCCTTTGCCTCCCCCGCTCCCACCCCGATGTCTGCACGGATGGCCCTCTCTGGGGCTCTGTTTGAACGTCACCTTAGGCGACTGAGCGCTGTATTTAACGCACCAGCCCCTCCCTGAGTGCCCCTGAGGTTTCCCGTTCTTCCTCCTCACCTAGTATTTTTTTTCCCAGAGGGTGTCAGCATCTTATGCAATGTGGATTTTATTTTATTTTTTTACTTAGTAAACTTAGCAGCAGCACGCGGCTGTCACACCGACATGGCACCCTGGGCACCCTAGCTGCGAACGTCGGTGGCGTTTGTCTGAGCTGAGGCAGCGGCCGAGGAGGGGGCTGCAGCGTTCCTGCCGTCCACACTGTGGTCAGCGTCCTGGCCAGGCAGTGACCGGGCGGGGTGCCTGCCCTGCTGCCTGCCTCCTGGCCGGGGCCAGGAAATCAGCCTCTGTGGGGAAAGAGGGGGCCCCCTCCCACGGGGCTGCGTGGAGCGGGGGCCTCTCAGACCGGCCTTCCGTCACGACTGCCCATCGTCCATGCAGGAGAGTCGCGGGGCCTGCTCGCCCTGCGCGTCCGCTGTGGCTGGCAGCCAGATCAGAGAGAAAACCGTCTTTGTTTCAGCGAGACGAGAGTCAGGAGCGAAGTCCTTGCGCACCGGCGCGCCGGCTGGCTGGCTCCATGTTCCCGGCCCGCCCCTGGGGGGCCGCGCCCTGACCTTCTCCACTGTTCTGTCTTGCAGTCGGAACCCGAGGGCTTCGCCAGTTTCCACCTGTACGTGTGCGCTGCTTTTCTCGTGAGATGGAGGAAAGAAATCCTGGAAGAAAGAGATTTTCAAGTAAGTAAATGCCTTTTCAGGAAGACCCCAGGTGTGATCCCTGCCTGGGGAGAGGAGGGAGTTAGCTTTAGTTCTTGGGGTCGTTTGCGGAGGAGCTTTGAGACGTGCCGCCTGTGGTCAGTGCTGACCTGCAGGCTGCGACCCCACAGCTCGGGGCGTAGGTCACGGGGGGCCTGGGCTCTGTCGACACCAGCTTGCTAAGCTTGCTGTCCCCGGCTCCCCAGAGACGACACCTGGGCTGCCGGTGTGTGTCCCCGTCACAGTGGCCTGGGGGCTCCTGGGAGCCTCACGATGGCTGTGGGGAGCGGGGCGTTAGGGAAGGGGCGGGCACACCTTCAGACGGCTTGGCTGCCCGGCACCCGGCTGCTGTGTGACCCTGGGCTGACGTCTTAGCCCTTCTGATCCACGTTCCTGCAGCCTCCCAGTCCCTGTTCCTCAGAGGCTCTGTGCTTGCTCGACCCGGGGGCTCCAGGCGGGCTGAGTGCCTGCCCGTCCTCGCCGCAACGTGTCCCCATGTAGTGTGTGCTGTGTTGGCCCCTGGGAGGCCTGGGCCATCGGGGGTGCAGTGAGGAGGCCCGTGGTCAGGCTCTGCACCCCCTGGCCCCTTCACCTCCTCGAGCAGCTCTTCCCGCTGAGGGAGGGAAGGAGGCCCTGCCGCCCAGGTGGCAGTGTGGTGACAGTGGGCGGCCGGCCGGCCGGCCTGTGGTCCCTCAGCCCCTCTGCTTGTCCGACACATGGCAGGCCCTGCTCGTCCCGCCAGGGGTTGTGGGGAGGACCCAGCCAGCCCCCTGCCTCGACTGCCCAGGCCTTCCATCCTGGCCACCAGGAGACACTGGGCAGGGAGGGCCTCTGCCCAGCCCACAGAACCCGGGGCCCAGCCTGCCCTGCCTCCAGGTGGTCAGCAGGAGAACGAAGTCATTTTTCCCTGCTCTGCTCGGGCACATGGTAGTGCAGAGACAGGCAGGCGCCAGGCCGGGTGACTGAGTGCGGGGAGTGGATACAGGTGGCGGGTCTGGGCTCCCCAGGGGCCACCGTCCACGCAGGCACGAGAGAGCGTGCCGGCCAGCCAGACCATTCACATAAAGGGAGAAGGGCTTCCCTGGCGGCGGTGGCCAGCGGCAACCCCCGCGCCCAGCCGGTGCTCACCTCGTGGACAGGTGACGCAGGGGCCTGGTTCCCAGCTGACGCCGTCACAGGGCCCCTGAGCTGCCAGGGAGGAGGTGCCCGACAGGACAGCATCTGCCCCTCCTGGCCTGTTAGGACTAGAGGGCGCCACTCAGGCGGCTGCTGGAGACTTTTTGCAGCCTCTCAGGGCCCTGCTCACTGACCACGAGGTTCACCGGGGCCAGGGGACCGGCTCAGCCTGGCAGCTGGTGTGGCCACAACTCCAAGGAGCGGTCAGAATTGCTCTTTCCCAAACTCAGATTAACTCTGGCCTGGCTGTCGGGATGGATGGGGGCCAGGCTGTGAACGCTCAGTGTGATGTGGGGAGTTGAACTAAGAGGGAAAGGCAAGGAGAAGGGAAAACAAATTAAATAAAGCACCTTTGGGGCCCTGGTGGGCACAGGGCAATCATGTCTGCAGTTGTGACATTTCAGGAAAATGATTCTGCGTCCACGGGAGGCGGCCTGGGCGTCCAGCAGCAGAAATCCCCGGAAAAGGCTCCAAGAGCCTCCGTCTGCGCAGATCCGCAGTTTGCCGCCATGTCATCTCCGGGGACTGGTCATTTCCCCAGGAGCATCTTGAGGAGGAAGGCCCAGCGGTGCAGGCGCTGGGGAGTGGGGCATGGGCGTGGCTCCCGCGTCCAGTTCCCAGAAGCTCCGTGAAGTTGCCCAGGCCAGCGGTCTGGTTGTGTTCTATGAACCTCCATGAGGGTTGCCGGGTGCCCTGGCTGGAGGGAGGTCCCTTGCAGAGTGGACGGGCAGCCCTGCCCTGAGCTCTGGTCCTGGAGCTCGCTGTGCCATCCATCGACCGCGTCTGCACACCGCCCACAGGCTGCACACGTAGGGTGTCCGGAGCCGCCTCCTCCCCCCCGCACTCCCCCCCTTCCCCACCCTGCATCCTGCCTCCCACCTGCTAGAGCCAGGGGAGGGCCTGATTCTCCCCTCTGCCTGCCTTTTTCTGACCAGATTCTGTAGGGTCTTTTGGGGGAGGAGCCTCCCCACATGCAGTCTTGTCCCCCTGGAGGTGCGCCTGGCACACTGACCTCGTCCCAGCCCCGGTGGGGTGTTTCAGAGTAGGACTCGGGGTCCAGGGAGGGTGGGTAGCCTAGGCCCCCACCATCCCCCGCTCAAGCACACATGGCTGAAGTTGCCTTTGGAAGTCGGGCTCAGGCGTGAGCGGCCGTGTGCCCCTGCGTGCGCCTCCTCTCCTACGGGGATGTGGGCGAGCTGGGAGCTGGTGCTGCCCGGCTCCTCGGCTGGGTCGTAAGTGCAGCTTATAAAGCAGCTGACAGCGAGCTTCCCCAGAAGATCATTCCATTTTATCCAGAAGCCCAGGCTGCTTCGTTTGGCATTCCAGGACATGGGGTCGGAGCTGGAGGTCTGACTGCAGCCCTTGTGCAGGGCTGGGTGGCCCTGGCCCTGCTGTTGGTGGGCCGCGGGGGCGAAGCACCCAGGCGGGTGGTCCCTGCCGCCCGGCCGTCTCCGGGGTGTGTGACCCAGCAGCGTGGGAGCAGAGACGCTCTGTGACCTCGGGAGTTCCCCCACGTGGGAGCTGGCATCATGGTTCTCGACATAGAGGAGGGCACGTCCCTTAGGCGCACAAAACGGGAGCGTCCTCGTCTCTTTTTTCTTCATTGGGGAGAGCAATTAACGTTTGCTGGACAGAGCGCGGAGCTTCCACGGAAATCACGGGCCTTCTCTGTGGGGCCCTCGGGAGCTCTGAGGCCTCTAAATGCTTCGGGTGAGTCATCAGTGGCTGCGTGTCTGATGGGTGATGGGTGACCCGCCTCGTGGGGAGAAACGGCTTCCCGTGCGTTTGTGGTGACTGCAGCCATGGGAGGCTGTGAACGAGGGCAGGGCCCAGCCTGCAAACCCCAGTCGGCCCGCAGGGGCTGGGTGCGTGCGTGGTGGCCGCTGCGTCCCCGCGCCCCGCGTCCTGGCTGTGGGAGGGCCTGGAGGTGGGGCCTCTGCTTGCCCGGGCTCTCTTCATCTCCCGTGACCACTGCTCAGCGGGGCCTGAGAGTGGGGCCGGGCAAGGGCGGCGCCCAAGGGGGTCATCTGTCTGCTCTGATGTCCCCACTGCCCCCTGCCCCGGGCCCTCCCTGTGCTTCTGTCTCAGGACTCCTTACCCCCATGGGGGGCAGGCGGGCCGGGGTGGACAGGGCCTGCGCTGGAGACGAGAGGAAACCGAGGACTCGTGGTCGGGTACCTGCCTGCTCCGAAAAGGGAGTGCGTTGGTGAGGTTGGGGCTGAGCGTGTGGGTCAGGGTGGGGGCGCAGCTCAGATGGGCCTGAGAAGGACTGACAGAGTGCCCCGCGCACCATTGCCCCCGCCCCCCAAGCCCTTCCCTCTGCCCTGAAGCCAGGGGGTGGACTCAACGGGAAGGTTCCAGAGGGTTTCCCGCCCTCTGTGCCCTGGGGCCCTGTCGTCCAGCGGTCCCGCCGCCTGGTGGAAATGGAGGTGCCCTGCCATCTCAGCTTGCTGCTTCTGTCCCCCTTGCATTCAGGGCTCCAGCCCCTCCCGGATGAGTCCACCTGCATCTTGGCCTCGGTGCCCTCGGACCCCTGATGAATTGATCAGCCCCCGGCCTGGTCCCTTCTCTTGGGTGGTTGGAACAGCCACGGGGCAGGGTGGGCAGCACCGATTCTCCACCGCTGAGCGGCTTCCCACAGGTTAAGCTCCGCGGCTTGGTATTTCAGGCTGTGTTCACTTGACGCGCCAAATGTCAGGAAATGCCAGCGTGAAGATCAGTTGTCTCTCTCCTTATTGTTTCAAGGCATTTTAAAGACAAAGTCGGATCAGCCGATGCGTGATCTTTAAGCACATTGAGCTGTCCCGTGCTCCCTTGGGGTCATGCGTGTTCAGGGGTGGGGGGTGTGTGGCCGTGAGTGGGGCCAGTTGCTGGCTCCGTCTTGACCGGGACGTCCAGGGAGGCCGAACCCCTGCCACGAGCTGCTCCAGGTGAGACGGTGGAGCTCAGGAATAAAGACTTTCCCGGTGCTGGGCACGTGGCGGGGCGACAGCTGTGTGCTCACATCCTGCAGGTGGGCGGGCAGGCAGGTGGCGGAAGGAAGGAGCAGTCAGCTTTGCCCTGTCGGGCCTTGGCCTATAGCCGCCCTGAGGTTCCAGCAGGGAGTCCTGTCCCCGAGGCCGCTCTGCCCCCAGCGGAGGGGAGCCTGACCTGGACCAGCCGTCTGTCCACGCGGGAAGGATGCTGGGGAGCTGCGGGCATGCTGGGCCAAGCCCCGCGGGAGGCCAGTGGGCCCGGCCTTTTCTCCAGGCTGGAGCTGGATGCCTGCAGGGCAGGGGCCGCGTTGGGCACACAGAATCGGAGCTCTGCCAGTTACAGCGTCCGGTGCCAAGAGACACGCCTGGTACTGGCGGGCAGGGGGTCCTGCCAGTGAGCCAGCCGGGTCCAGGGTGACGTGGGGGTAGAGGCTGATGTTGGGTCTGTCCCCTGGAAGAGCGGTAGGCTCTCCGTGGCGCTGTGGAGCCTGTCCGGGAGGAAGGAAGTGACCCGGTGGCTGTGCGTGGAGCCGGCCTGGACCCCTGAGCACCGTTGTGGCTGTGGCCTCAGCCTCCGGCTTCCTGCTGTGGCTGAGCCGCTCTGTCGCTATCAGGGGCAGTGGCACCATGCGTGTTTGATGGAGGCCACGTCCTCCCTGTGGACCGCTGAAGTAACTTGAGAGGCCGGGACACCACTGTCTCGGCACCAGAGGAGGGCCGCTAAATGACCTCAACGTGAAATTCGAAAAATCCTTTTATGCCTGTATATGGGCTCAGAGGTTAAAGCTTCTGCCTGCAATGTGGGAGATCTGGGTTCGATCCCTGGGTCGGGAAGATCCCCTGGAGAAGGAAATGGCAACCCACTCCAGTATTCTTGCCTGGAGAATCCCATGGACAGAGGAGCCTGGTAGGCTACAGTCCATGGGATCGCAAAGAGTCGGACACGACTGAGTGACTTCACTTCACTTCATGGAAAGGTATATTTAAGGTGAAGCTTGGCTGCATTGTAATCGTTTGTCACGTGGCATCTCTGAAAGTGCCTAGTTGGGGACCAGGCAGGTCGTGAGCCCCTCTGCCAAGGGCGGCTTGGGGTCCCCAGGCCCCGGAGCCTGAGTGTGAGACAGGCCCCCAGNTGGAAAGGTATATTTAAGGTGAAGCTTGGCTGCATTGTAATCGTTTGTCACGTGGCATCTCTGAAAGTGCCTAGTTGGGGACCAGGCAGGTCGTGAGCCCCTCTGCCAAGGGCGGCTTGGGGTCCCCAGGCCCCGGAGCCTGAGTGTGAGACAGGCCCCCAGAGTCGGCCTGGCGGATAGAAGGGGCTGCCGCGCCGTGGGCTTTGGTGTCTGGCTCAGACGCCCCCAGGGGCGGAGTCGAGATCTGCAGGGAGGGACTCCAGTGTCCTGGGAGGGGTGTGCCTGGGACCGCTGGAGCACTGAGTGCTCCCTCCCCCTCCTCCCTGTCCCCTCCTCGCCCTCCTCCCTCCCTTTCTCCGGGTGGAGGGTGAGGCTGCAAGCCCAGCAGGGACGCCCTTTCCCTTGGGGCTGGGCGCCTGCATCCCCGGGTCCGCCCACTGGTTCCAGCCAGTTCCCAGTCCAGCCTCTGTCAGGACCAGCCTGCCCTGCAGTGGAGGGTGACCCAGAGCAGCGGCTTCTGCCAGGGTCTCTCTCCCTGCTCATTTCTGCCGTGAATTAGTCTTGCCATTAAAGAAAAAATTACACCCACCATTCAAATCATTAATTGAAAGGCCCTTATTATCTCATTAATGGTGTTTGATATCTAAGGCAGATAGACTTGGAGAAGCTCATCTGTTCAGTCCCCGAAGTAATGTAATTACATCTCGGGCCTTATTAAAACGTCTCCCTCGCAGCCCCCTCAGCCGTCACACGTTCCATCTTGCCGCCTTGCGCGGATGCCCGATGCATCTGCATGGAGACAAGACCGCTCAGGCCCGGGTGGGCCTGCGTGGACGCGCCGGTGGGCCCCGGATCCTTGGAGGGCTTCTGGCCACGGGCAGGTCTGATTCAGGGTTCTCAGATGACGAAACTTGGAGGGAGGGCGCTGATTCCGTAGGCTCAGCGGCCACTTGCGTGGGCTGCAGAGGCCGCGAGGCGTGTGGTGCTCCTGGTAAACCTGGGACACGACATCGCTATTGACTGCCAGAACAGCGCGTCCCGCCCGCCCTCCTGCCGACCTGGGATTAATCGTCCCCAGCTCCGGCCGCCTTTGTGGAAGGAGCCCCTCTGCCTTGCGGCGGCTCTGGGTCCTCTCTGCTCATCTAAACCCGTGCTGGTTCCCACGTGACCGTCATGCACCCCGGGCCACCTGGCTCTGTGCTGGGTGGGGCCATGACGCCTGGAGGGGAGTGGGCTCCAGCCAGCCTGCCTCCCAGGCCACACACAGAGCGGGCCCTGTGCCAGCACCGTCCTGATGGGGTCGCTCCATCAGGAGAGGTGGGTGGGGGACGGGTTTGGGCTGCCCAGGTCACCGGCGGAGTGGGGACAACAGGCCCCGGGCAGGGAGGAGGAGCAGGTGGCTTGGGGGGCCCTGGCCCCCCTCCAGGCTGTAAAACGAGGCGCAGAGAAGTGAAGGGGCTGCAGGGCTTCATGCCAGCTTCCTGGGGCTCCCAGCTGCGACTGCCCTGGCTGCGACTGCCCTGGCTGGGCCCCCTGTGGCCCAGGCCTCACCCCAGGCCCTTCCTGGGAGGCTCCGGTTAGTGGCAGGAGATCCTTGGGGAGTGAGGCTGTGTACACGCCTGCTGGCACTCAGAGGCTTGGGATAGAGAGCCTGGGGCTCAGAAGCCCTGGGCCTGGCACCCAGAGGCTTGGGCATGGAGAACCTGGGGCTCAGGAGCCCTGGGCTTGGCACCCAGAGGCTTGGACACAGAGAGCCTGGGACTCAGGAGCCCTGGGCCTGGCACCCAGAGGCTCAGTCAGGCCTGGAGAGCCTGGGGCTCAGGAGCCCTGGGCCTGGCACCCAGAGGCTCAGGCCTGGAGAGCCTGGGGCTCAGGAGCCCTGGGCCTGGCACCCAGAGGCTCAGGCATGGAGAGCCTGGGGCTCAGGAGCCCTGGGCCTGGCACCCAGAGGCTTGGGCACAGAGAACCAGGGACTCAGGATCCCTGGGCTTAACCCTTGGCCGCAGCCCTGTGTGACTCCGAGAGGCCACTTACCCTNCCTGGCACCCAGAGGCTCAGGCATGGAGAGCCTGGGGCTCAGGAGCCCTGGGCCTGGCACCCAGAGGCTTGGGCACAGAGAACCAGGGACTCAGGATCCCTGGGCTTAACCCTTGGCCGCAGCCCTGTGTGACTCCGAGAGGCCACTTACCCTTACCCTCCTCGAGACTAGGACCCGAGAGGAGCTCAGAGGCGGGCAGGGCGTGCGCACCATCCCGCACTCCTGGGCCCTGGAATAGGGGCCACCAGGGTCCAGACGAGGTGACGATACAGGGCACGCTCCCACCACCCCCAGCCCCCCAAGCCCTGCAGGCCTGGCTTACCCATCCCAGCCCAGGGGAAGCAGGTTCAGCACGAAGGTAACAGGCTTGGCCATGGGGTCCTGGGCTCGCCAAGGCCTCGCCCCTTGAGCCTCATAAACAATAGAGATAAGATGAAACACGATGGAAACGCTCGAAGAAACCTGCCTTGCCGTCCACTTTCAATCCTAAAAGCCCTTGATCTGTGCGGAACTTCCATTTTGTTGCCCTAATTAGTTTGCAGATTTTCAGGGCAAACACAATAGGATTTCTTGATTCAATTTTGGGGTGTTTGTTTTTTGAGACAGAGCTCACAGAAGAAGGTGCATTGATCTTTTTAATTCCTCACGCAGAGGAAATACTTGCTCTCCCCTCCTTTGGTGCGTCTGATCCTCCGCCGGGCGGGCGGGACCGAGGGGCCAGTGGACGGGACACGGGGCCGAGGGGACACCAGACCCCCGAAGCAGACAGGTGGAGCCCCTGGTGCCCCTTACCAGGGACACGCCCTGTCTTTCCTTCTCCACTCAGGCTCGCTTCCCTGGGGCTCTGTCTGCGGGAGCTGGGATGCCCCAGCCTCACGCTCTGCGCCTGAAGCCGGGACCCCTTGCCGCTGAGCGCCTCCAGTCGCCAGCGACCCTCATAGCCAGGAGCAGATCCCGGCCGTGTCGGGGGCTCAGCATCTTGGTCTGAGGGATGGGGCGTCCTCGTCCCCTGGGAGCCCTGAGACACTGCGTATGAGCCCCGTCCTAGTCGAGGAGCTGGGAAGCAGAGCATGGCAGGGCCACCCCCGGCCCCCTCCCTTAGTAAGGCAGAGCCGCCCAGGGCCGCAGCCTGTGGGAGCAGCAGAGGGCGGGACTGGCCCTGCCCCATGCTGGCCGTGTGCTCTGCGGGGTCACAGTGAGGACACACCCCCACCCGGTGCGTGCGCCTTGCGGGACAGAGGTCTGCCACCACCGGGCGTGATGCAGCTGTTTTCCCGGAGAGGCTGCAAGTGCTGTGTGTCTGCAGTCCCTCCCCCCGGGCACGTTGGCTCCTGGGCTTGAGGGGTGGGGCTCCAGGTGCCGCCTCTTCTCGTCCACCTCCTGGGGGAGTGTCCTCCATGTTAGTGGCCCGCCAGGTGCCTTCCAGCTGCCTGTTTGGCGGGAGCCCAGGACACACAGGCGGCCGGCTCTGGAGTCTGTGGGCGTCCCACCTGGTGGTCCAGCCTGGATCTGGCTCGTGGCCTAGAAGGTGCGTGAGTGCCACGCCAAGTCTTTGCCAGAAGTTGGTCTCGCACATGTCACTGCTGTATCCCCGCTGGGCCACCCCTGGGCTCAGGCCTCCAGGGACCACTCCCCTGCATGACTGCAGGCGAGTGTCTGGGGTGAGGGTTGCGAGTGGAGCCTCTCAGAGAACACGTTTGGCGCTGGCGTGGGTACCGCCTGTGCCCACAGCTCCCACACACCATTTCCGGGTGCCACACTCGGGACCCCCGTAGCCCAGGCACTGAGGCCCTGGGCGCTTACATCCCTGCTGTGGCAGGGTCTCCGTCCATCTTATACACAAGACGGGGTCCCAGTGACCCCCAGTGTTGGGGCGAAGCCACCTGCCCCAGGGTCTCGGGGCAACGGGGAGCCCCCGTCACAGACCCCTCCACCACCCTCAGCTCTTTTGGAGGAGTGGGCTTCCCAGCGGGGGTCATGCCGGCGTGACTGGGGGCTTCCCAGCGGGGGTCGTGCTGGTGTGACGGTGGGGGCTTCCCAGCGGGGGTCGTGCCGGCGTGACTGGGGGCTTCCCAGCGGGGGTTGTGCCGGCGTGACGGTGGGGGCTTCCCAGCGGGGGTCGTGCCGGCGTGACTGGGGGCTTCCCAGCGGGGGTCGTGCCGGCGTGACTGGGGGCTTCCCAGCGGGGGTCGTGC
>SJYA01006828.1:26347-37420 GCA_006410615.1 Neotragus moschatus
TGGGGGCTTCCCAGCGGGGGTCGTGCTGGTGTGACGGTGGGGGCTTCCCAGCAGGGGTTGTGCCGGCATGACTGGGGGCTTCCCAGCGGGGGTCGTGCCGGCGTGACTGGGGGCTTCCCAGCGGGGGTCGTGCTGGCGTGACTGGGGGCTTCCCAGCGGGGGTCGTGTCGGCGTGACGGTGGGGGCTTCCCAGCGGGGGTCGTGCTGGTGTGACTGGGGGCTCCCCAGCGGGGGTCGTGCTGGCGTGACAGTGGGGGCTTCCCAGCAGGGGTCGTGTGGCGTGGGCTCTCATAGGGCTGCTTAGCCGATACGTACCCTGGTGCTCAGGCGTCGGGGAAGGCGCTGGGCTCTCAGTACCCGGCATTATGTCTCCAGACAGCCCCGTTGTCATAACCCTCATTCCTGCCGGGGCGGGCACGCCAGGCTGGGAACCTGTCAGAGGCAGACGGCACGTCACCTCCCGGGCCCTGATCACTCTGGATTAGATTCACACTCCTAAATACCCGTCTGCGACTACGTCTCCATTACAGTCGCTCTCAGGGGACGGCTCGGTCACGTTGGAGACGGGGGGCAGGGGGCAGCGAGGCCCCCAACCAAGCCCAGCAACTCGACGCGGTTTCTCCTCCATGGGAGCGTGGATGTAACTTGAGCAGAAGTTGAGCGCGTGTATTTAGGAATCAGTGGAAATAACCCGCTCGCTCAGGTGCTGAGTGTGTGGGGTTGTTGCTGCCTCCCTGGTGGCCAGTTGGCTCCGCCTGTTCTAAGCTGGGTCTCCCTGGTCACGGCTCAGGGCTGGGGGGCTCAGAGGTGGAGATGGGGGTTCCGGCTCTTCACCTGGAAATGACCCTGGCGTGGGAGCCAGCCAGGCCCTGGGGAGCAGCCCCTGCCCGACCTGCCCTCCCCGCAGTCCAGCCGCTGGAGTGGGGGCCCCAGGGCTCCTGGACATGTCAGCGTTGCTGCTCCGGGCCTGGGCCTGGCAGGCCGCTCGCCACGTCATTCTCAGTGTGGTGGTGGTACGTTGGTCCTCGGAGAATGCAACACACACCCCACCTGAAAAACATACCTCTCCTGACTAGCAGCCGAGTGTCAACCCTGAGCAGGTGCTGAGCTGGAGGGCCTGGCATTCAGACCCCCACGCCCGGGCGCGGGGCCTTCCTCATGTCGCTGGTCTTCACTGGTCACCTGCACAGGACGTGTTTGCACTTGTGTGCTCAGTTCGATCCGTGACGGTGCTGACTGAACACGCACCTCCTTGTGCTGCAAGGCCCTCTGCCAAGCGCTGGGGCACAGGACCGAGTATGGTTCAGCTGTGGCCCCACAGACACAGGCTGAGGTTGGCTGCTCATGGGGCTTGTGGCTTCCAGGGGGAAGGATGGGGCCACAGCCTGCTCTTAGGGCCATCCCAGATGCTGTGCTCATGGCTCTGATCTGTCCATACTGCTGCCTGGTCGTACCCCCAGCCACCCTTCTTATCCACCCATCCATCCATCCAGCCAGCCAACTACCCCCTATCTATCCATCTGTCCACCTGCCCACCTGCCGTCCATCCATCTGTCCATCCATCCATCCACCCATCCATCCACCATCCATCCATCCACCATCCATCCACCCATCCACCATCCATCCACCTATCCATCCATCCATCCACCATCCATCCATCCACCATCCATCCATCCATCCATCCATCCATCCACCATCCATCCATCCATCCATCCATCCATCCACCATCCATCCATCCATCCACCATCCATCCATCCATTCACCATCCATCCACCATCCATCCATCCATCCATCCACCATCCATCCATCCACCATCCACCATCCATCCACCATCCATCCATCCATCCACCATCCATCCATCCACCATCCATCCATCCATCCACCATCCATCCATCCATCCATCCACCATCCATCCATCCACCATCCATCCATCCATCCACCATCCATCCACCCAGCCAGCCATCTGCCCACCTGCCCTCAGCTCAGCATTTGCTGGGACACACACCCTGGTCTTAGTCGAGCACCATGAAGTTTCAGGTTCTTGCTGGGCATAGTCCGTCTGAGCCTTTACCCTCAAGGAACTGACTCATAAGGTGAAATCAGGTGCAGGCCGCGAGGCTGCCGCTGCTGTGGGGACGTCATAAGGAACCACGTGCCTTCTCGGAAGGCGGCTCTGGGAGGAAAACACCAGACCGAAGCCCTGGCCTCTGTTGGGGAGTTGGGGGAGGCGGGGTTCTTTTCTTGGAAACTATGCCTCCGTCTCCCAGGAGGGCACCGTGTCAGTGAGTCCGGGCCTGGGAGCCACCTCTGCCCCTTCCCACCCCGTCCAATCCCAGCTTGAGCCTGGCAGGGTCCCCTCTGCCACTGAGGCCCTTGGTGGAGCAGGTGGGGATGGGGGTAGGGAAGAATTTCCTCTTTAAACACCTCTCTGAATTGATGAACACAGAAAAGAAACTTTTGCCCCTAAAAGTCCATAAATCCTGGGTCCAGAGTGCTTGGCTGTGCCCCTTTAACATTCCTGAAAACAAAAGGGATACGTCCTAACGGCCAGCAATTTACATCCTGGGTGTTACTGGAATCTGGAGGTAAAAGCCAGCCTGCAGAGTGCCTCATTAGTTTTGAATGGTTTCCAGGAATAAACTTGCGTTTAAATCTCTGAGCTGGGGCCCTGGTCCTGTAGCTGAGCGGACAGTGCCCCCCTGGGAAGGGTGTTTCTGCAGCGCCCCCCGTGAGAAGCAGGGGCTGGAATCAGGGCCTGGATGCGGGATTCCTTCCTGGCCGCCCCTGCCCGCAGGGTCCCCTCTGACAGGCACTCTGCACGTGTATGAAAGGCCCTGCCCTAGGGATCCTGCCCAGGAGTTGGCCCCAGGCCTGGCACAGACTGTAGGGTGGGTGCCTCGGCATCAGGAGACATGGGAGGGCCTCGCGGCTTGCTGCCCTGCACACGTCCGCCTCCTTTCCTGCGCGCTCTGCCCTGCCGGGAGCCAGTCATTGGAAGGACTGGTTTCCCCGTGTCTCTTTCTCTCTCTCCCTTTACTCTAACTTCTGGCTGAATTCCCATCTGGGGCGTGGAGGCTCGCCATGTCTACTTACTTGCCCTGGCTTTCTAAGTCCTGCGCGAAAGGGAGCCCAAGGTGGGGCACTCTTAGAGATTCAAGCGGGCGCCGGTGGCCTACGTAGATGGTGCAAACCTCTTGTCCTGAGGTTTTATTGGCTTTCCACGTAAACCAAGTTATTCAGCCTCTTTTCTCCACTTAATTTTCCTACTACACTATTTCTTCCTAATCTAATCTTCTATTAATAAATAAACACTTCAAAGACTCCGACGCCGTCCACGCTTCGAATTCCCTGGACCCGCCGGGGCTGGACCCCGGCACTGCCCCACGGCTTCTCCCAACCTCCTGCCAGGGTCAGTCCTCTGGAGGTTTCCGAGGCCCCTGCCTGTGGCCCTCCTGTTCCTGGTGAGGCCGGGTGCCCGTTGACAGAGGGTCTCAGGGCTTCATGTAACTTGAAGAGATGGGAGGCCCCCAGCCTTCCAAGTGCCTGGTAAGGATGCTCTGGAACCTCATTGCCTTTGGCTTCTCTTGTAGGAAGAGCCCAAACCTCCCCCTCGCCTCCTTCCCGACCTTCATGAGCCCGGCCGCCGTCTCCTTTCCTGGGTCAGAGCCATGCCTCTCGGCCACCAGGGCTGTTGGTGGGGCCGCGCATCTTGCGTGAGCCGTGAGGGGACGTGGTGACCCTGGAGTTCGTCTCTAGAGCCTGCGCTCACCCTGGGAGGTTCTTTGTGTCTGGGGGGCAGGGGTCCCTCTTCCGTGGTCAGGCGGTCCTTGTGTGCCGCGTAGACAGGAGGGTGAGGGCGGGGCAAGGCAGCCAGAGCCCGCCTGCCCACCTTCTGGGCACTGCTGAGGGGCTCCGGAGGGGCGGGGCGGGGCGAGGAGACCCCCGGGAGGCGGGCTGTGGGGTGAGGGTGTGTCGTGCCCGCCGGCAGGTGCTCCTCCTGGGGCCTCCGCTCGTCAAGCCGGCTCCCACACTCCGCTCTCGCTCTCGGGGACTCTGGGCTTGTCACCTTCCAGTGCTCGAGGTCGCTGCAGGGGGGCGCGTGCAGGTGTGAGGGCCCCTGTGCAGACCCGACTTCCGTGGCTGAGACCCTGGGCCTTGGGGTTCAGGGGGTCGGAGGGTTTGGTGCCTGTGAGCCCCCGCTGTGTGGGCGGAGATTCAGATGTCGGGGGGCGCCCACCCTGGAGGGAGGGCGGAGCTGCTGGCTTGTGGAGAGCAGGGTAGTTGCGGGATGGTTTTCTTTTCCAGATGATGCTGGTGATGCTGCCCTGCAGGTTAGGCAGCAGGGCGGGAGAATGGGGTCCAAACGGTCATCCACCAAAACGCGGCGACAGGCTGGGCCGGGGTGAGGGGGCTGGGCGGGCTGGGCTGGACGTGGGGGGAAGGTGGGTCCTGGGCGCGGGGGTCTGACTGCTGTCACCGGAGTGCAGTGCGTGGTCTGCGTTCCCGGAACCGGGAAGCGGGGGGACGGGTGCAGTTTGCGGGCATTTGCACATTGTTTTGGCTGCAGAGGAGCACACTGGTGTGGAGGGGTGCAGGCAGCCACGGGACACTCAGGTGGTCTTCAGGGAGAGGCGGGGGCGTGGAGACTCCCGTGACAGTGAGCCTTGCCCCAGAGGGTCCCATAGGGGTGGAGAGGGCCCAGGGAACACAGCCTGAGTGGCCAGGCAGAGGGAGGGTTCGCCGAGGAGCTTGGCAGAGTGGTCAGAGGTGAGCTGTGGGTGGGGTGGGGGCGAGGCGTTCTCAGGAAGGAGGGTTCAGTAGGGAGGACCCGCCCCGGGGAGCCACTGAACGTGGGGAGTGGACCGCACATGGGGAGCCGTGTGGCTGACAGAGTCCCTGCCCCAGAGCCCAACAGGGTAGCCCCGGGAATGTGGGGGCCTCTGGGCCCCGTGCAGGCAGTGCCCCCGAGCTCCCGGGGCCCTGGCTGCTGGGACTACAGCCCGCACCCCTCTGTGGGCCCTTGCCTGATTTCTCGGGGTGAGCAGCTGGCGCTGCCTCCAGGCCCTGAGCCTGCCCATTGGAAGGGGCGTCTCTGCGGCTTTGCAGATAAGCGCGGGCCTGGGGCCTCCTCCTGTGAGTGGGCGTGCTTCTTGGGCGGACGTCCCGCAGTGAGGACGGCGCCTCCCCACATGCCCTCTGTGACCAGCCTCCAGCCCGCAGAGCCGAGGGGCCTCTGCAGGACGGAGCGGCTCTGATCGCCATGCCAGGATTTTAAGTATTCTCCGTGTGCAGGTCAGACGTCTCCCGGCCGCTTGGAGACAAGCCAGGCGCAGAGCAGCTCAGTCAGGGCGCTCGTGTCAAGCTTGTGTTTTCGGTACCTGGAGGGGTTTTCTCTTTAGACATCCTTTTTTGGCAAAGAGACGCGAAATTAATTGCAAGGAGGCCCCCCAGAAGAGCATTCTCCCGCGGCGTCACCTTCCGTTCCCACCTTCCGGGGGCTGTCAGCAGCCAGCGGGCCAGCCTGGCAGCTGGCCGTCCAGCCCAGCCGGCTGTCAGCGCCCTTCTATTTTTAGCCCTGGTTTGGTCCTGCAACTTGACGAGGTTTTTCAGACTAATAACTGGATTGTCAAAGGAATCAGCTGTCACAGGACCGTCTGAGAGGAAAGGGGCGGGAAGGAGGAGCCACAGCCTGGGGGACCCGGTGCCTCCCGGGAAGCAGGGCCAGCCTGCAGCTGCCCGCGCCCCCCTACCCCCGGCAGGCAGGGTGTTGCCCTTGAGACAGCTGTCTGTCGTCCTGGACGCTGGAGTCAGAGTCCGGCGGGAACCCGGGATGGGACGTGGCCAGTGGGGCCCCCAAGCGAGCGTCCACCCAGGAGGAGCCCTGGGCCGGTGGACTGACCTTCTCAGGTGTGCCTTCACGTCCGCCACGTGTCAAGGTGAACTGTTCCCTTTGATCTGTTGGCTAAAGGCCACCAGGAGTGCTCGGAAGGTTCACAGGGAGGTAGAGGGGATCTCAGGCGATTTTCGCTTCGGGCGTCCGGGCGCTTCCTGCGGCCGTGTCTGTGCAGGGTGGGTTCACGCGTGGAGGGGTCAGGCAGGGTCTCTGTCTTAGCCCAGTCCCTGCACCCCACCCAGGGGACTCCCTGTGGTTTTACCATCTGGTCAGCTCTCAGCTTCAGGAGGGGGGACCAGGTCAGATCTTTAGCCATCAGACTGCCAGTCCAGGACCGCCTGGTCTCACTGAGACGTCCTTCTAAGTGTTGGAGGTGGGGGTTCGCATTGGAAGGAGGTGGTCCCCTCTGAGCACACGGCCTTTCAGAGAGGCAGGGTCTTGCTCAGGTCAGGTTCAAGGCTCAGGAGGGCAACCCTAGGGGGTCACAGCCGAGCCCGAGGCATGAACTAAGCTGTCACTAAGTCTCCTGGGGCCCTAGCTGCTTCTCTCCGGCTCTGGGGGTGTGGGAGGCCCCGGGACTGGTCGTGGGCACAGTGGGGAGGGCCCAGGATCGGTCGTAAGGTCAGCACGCAGCGTGATGCTTGGCGTGGAGTGAACGAACTCCCGGGTGGCCCGTGGCTGACCACTGGTGGGAGGGGCGGCCCTGGGAGATGATCTGCCCGCTGACACCGTGTTCACGCTTTTCCTCGTCTGTGGTTGTCGCTGTTCAGGGGGCAGAACTGGCCCGTTCCTGCAGACCTCGCCACGGGGCAGCGGGCAGCCCAGGGCGGCGTCCCATGTCCCCCAGCAGCAGGAAGGTCCTGGTGGAAGGAGCGGGCAGTGGGAGGTGGCGCCGAAACAGGAGAGCCAGGCTGGTGGGGCAGTCTCGTGTGGTGCCAGGACGAGGTGCTGGGTACTTCCCGGGTCCCTGGCTCACGGCGCCGTGCCCACCTTGTCCCCCTACCCCCGGGGCCCACAGGGAGACCTGGCCCGGGGCACCAAACCGTCAGAACGCCCTGTGGCACTGCCGGTGGACATCACAGCCCGTTTCAGTTCAGTCCAGCCTCGGCTCCCCTCCTACTGACCTGTTGGTCGTGTGCTCCCCAGGAGCGGGGCTTTGTGTTGAAGGTGGACTTAGGCCCACAGCCCCTGTGTAGGCGTGAGCACAGCGGTCCAGGCCTGCCTGGCTGTCAGGCATGGGCCGTTGCGCCGGGACCAGGACCCTTGCCCTGCAGAGTGTGCGGCCCGTGGCCACTCGCCTGGGGGGGCAGGGTGGAAGGCTGGCTCTGTGGGCCAGAGCAGCACGTCCACCCACAGCAGGCACCCTGGGCGCCGTGTGCATTCTGGCCACGGCAGCTCTATGTCCCCAGCATACTCGCCGTCTGAGGCTTCCAGCGGCCGAGCCGCTCTGTGTCCCCGGCACACTCTCCCTGAGGCTTCCAGCGGCCGAGCCGCTCTGTGTCCCCGGCACACTTGCCCTGAGGCCGCTCTGCGTCCCCCGCACACTCGCCCTGAGGCTTCCAGCGGCCGAGCCGCTCTGTGTCCCCAGCACACTCGCCCTGAGGCTTCCAGCGGCTGAGCCGCTCTGCGTCCCCAGCACACTCGCCCTGAGGCTTCCAGTGGCCGAGCCGGGCCGGGGCAGGAGTGGTGGCTCCTGTGCGCTGTGTGGCCTGGGTGCTCCTGTCCACGGTCCAGCCCTGGAAGGAGCCGGCCGTCGGCTCTGAGGATACGGGGCCCCCAGGGCCCCCAGACGTCCGAGGGGAGTGGTGACATGATGGCAGACAGTGGGACAGCTTCTGCACCAAGCAGCTCAGAGTCGCAGCCTCTTGGGCCCCCGGCCTGGAGGTCACCCCGTCTCCGCGCCCTTGGCTTCCAGGCTTCCTGGTGCCCAGGCTCTGATGTCACCCAGTGCCATGGGGACAAGGCCATCTGCGGTGTGGGCTCTGAACCACCCAGGCTCCACCAAGACCACCGCAGTGGGCGGGCAGAAGAGCCGCAACCAGTCGTATACCCGCCCGGCCCCCGCGCCAGGCTGAGCACTGTCTGCCTGCTAGCAGTTTGTCTGTCCGTCTGGGGCCTGGTTCCCACCTCCACACACACACCAGCCCTGGAGGGCTGAGCCTGGCAGGTGTGAGCCCAGCCCGGGCCGTGTGTCAAGCAGGCGCCCTGGCGTGGCCTGGGCCTGGGGGGTCCCGGCAACGTGGCCGGCAGAGCGAGGACCCTTTCTGCTCCGGGAACAGGGCTGCGCTTCCTCATCGCCTGTTTGTGCCATCCTCATCACACACTACGCCGTTTGTATTAGACGTGAGAGTTTGACAGTCCAGTCCAGGCACATTCAAATGCAGTGTCCTCCCTGGCTCCTTGGCGTCCCCTCGGAATGATCCGACGTGGCCGGGTCCCAGCTCCTGCTTGGGGTCCCTGGCTCCTTGGTGTCCCCATGGAAGATCTGACGTGGCCAGCTGGAAGGTCAGCATCCTTTACAGGAGCGTGTGTGTGAGTGATCGCCCATGGGTCAGCACCACGTGCCGTGTGCTTCTTGGGGGGACACAGGGTCACCTGGGCCCGCTGGTCCCGGAGGAGACAGGTCACCCAGTGGCGCGGGCAAGCACACCAGGTTTGTGCCTCTGGAGTTCCAAGAGGTCGTGGTGGCCGGGCGCAGGCTTGGCCCACCTTCATGCCTGACTGCGACCTTGCTTCCTGACATGCGGGAGCCTCCACAGGGGGCCACACAGACAGAACCCAGGGCCTGAGAGGGGCCCCTACCCACCCTTGCGGATGCCAGGGTGTGCTGTTTTGTCCTTCCTGGGAGGGTGCGCACGTAGAGAGAATCGTGCTTTGCAGATGGTAACGTAATGCCTCTCTCTGGACAAATGAAACCGTTTTGGCGAGAAGTCCCCGAAGCTGTAAGCATTATTTGCTATTTAGCATCGGAAAGCTCACTTCTTGGATCCCACCCAGAGGCAAAGGCAGGACGGATCGCCTGGAAGAGGCATCCGGCAGCAACCCCACTCAGGGCCCCCCTGTAGCCTGCCTCCCTCATGTCCCGCTGCCTGTGCCCGCAGGGCGGTGCCTGCATGGCGATGCCTGCATGGCAATGCCCGGGTGGCGATACCCTCAGGGCTCCCATGGCCGGGGTAGCCCCAGCGGGGCCTCCAGAGGAGACCCCCTGATGGAAGGGGCAGCCAGNCCTGCCTCCCTCATGTCCCGCTGCCTGTGCCCGCAGGGCGGTGCCTGCATGGCGATGCCTGCATGGCAATGCCCGGGTGGCGATACCCTCAGGGCTCCCATGGCCGGGGTAGCCCCAGCGGGGCCTCCAGAGGAGACCCCCTGATGGAAGGGGCAGCCAGCCACGGTCCACGTGCTCGTGAGGTGGCATCTAGCACGTCCGGAGGACAGTCAAACCGCTCATCACCCCGAGAACTGGGCTGATGCGAGATCCGGGCCCCCATCCTTGGCACCAGGCACTGCAGGCCCGTCCTCGGGATGACTGGTACTTTGCTCAGGGCTGAGGCCTCCGGGCTGTGCGGCGGGGCGACACCATCACTCCAGCCCTCCCGATGGCTGCAGACAGTGTGTGCCAGCGTGGGAGAACAGTGGCAGGTGGTGGGTGCGCTGAGCTGGGGTTTTGCGGCCATGGTGGGATCTCATGGGCACAGTCGGCAGAGAACCATGGGGACCCGACCCGACCTTGATTCCTTCCGACCTCAGAGCTGTGAGCAAACCGTCCTCCAGCTCTCATCCTGTGAATGTGGTCACCGTTTATGGAGAAGTTAAGGTGAAAAACAAATTGCCCTTGCGGTCCACTGCACCGGGCCCTCCCTGCCGCTGTCTCGTTCCTGGGGGGGAGCGGGCGCCCCGCATTGTGAGCCAGCGACAGCATCGTGACCGATGGCCCTTCCCCAGACGACATGGCTAACCCCAGGTCGCCCCAGGGCTCCCCGGTCAGAGACACCGCCGCCCAGCACGTAAATAAGGCCTTTTTAAAAAAGAAATCTGTATTTAGGGAGGTGTTTGGCTGTGTTCTCTGCCTCCTGTAAAGGTCACCCGGATAGATTTCTCCTTCTTTAAGCTTCGCAGGCTGTGGAACGCCGGGCATTTCTATTCTCTGTCCATCCAGTGAACCTGGGGGACTAAATTAGATTCTGAAATTGAGTGTGCAGTGGAGTCGCTGAGTTACCGTAATGGGAGGGTATTGCTTCTCACCTTGTGAGTAGCGAGGTCATGATAATATGAAGCGAAGTGGATTAAAAATAAAACCAAAGGTATTTATTTACGACCTGCTCAGAATTGGATTGGCATCCGTGTAAGTTGCATCTGATGTTGAAAGACAGCAGATTGATGTTGATGCGTCCCCGGGGACACTCTGCCAGTGAAATTTGCTCCGTGAATTCAATTTAAAGGCCCCCAGAAAGGGTCCAAAATGCGGGAGGAAATGGGATGAGCAGCTCCAGAGAAGCCACGTTAGCAGCGCGTCCCAGCGCGAGACTCGCAATTTGGGAGGGAGGAGACGGCCCTGTGACGGGGGGTCAGGGGACAGCAGGCCTGCACAGGCCCCCGTGCCGCCCTGCGCCAGGCACTGACGGCCTGTTGGGAGCTGAGACCCTCTCCTCGGTGGGGAACCTGCGGCCCCGAGCTGGTCAGCAGCCTGCCCGGCCCACCAGCCGGAGAGCAGCACGGCCAGGACCTGGGCCCGGGCCTGGCTGCTGGGTGCCAGCCCTGAGTGCCCAGGGGGTGGGCTCCGCATCCCCCAGAAGGTCCCTGGACCCCAGAGCGCTGGGGCAGCCGGCATGTGAGGCCCGGTGCTGGGCGGCACTGCTCTCCTCCTCCCAGCGGGTCTGGGGGGTTTCCTCCCGGCTACAGGCCTTAGGGCCTGTCATGGTTGACTTGGGGGGACAGGGTTTGTGGGTGCTGAAATGTTTTCCCAGGGCCCCTCCTGCAGGGCCCCATCCCCTCACCCTGCCTGTTGCCTGCTCTGACTCCCTGTTTCTGCCCCCCAGGAGCTGGTTGTCCCCTGGGCCCCCTCCCCCACACCACTGATCACTCACTTGGGCCCCCCACTTCCCAACCCTGCTGGTCACCCTTAGGCCCCTTCCCCCTACCCCAGTCCTCGCTCCCTCTGACTGCTGTCTCACCCCTGGGCC
>SJYA01006829.1:0-28184 GCA_006410615.1 Neotragus moschatus
GGGGGGTTCAAGATTGGGAACTCATGTACACCTGAGATGAAAAAAATAAAAAATAAAAATTAAAAAAAATTAAAAAAAAAAGTTTCTCTAGGCAGGTGAGTATCTTAAAATGCAATTATCAAGCCATAGGAAATGTCCAACTTGTACATTCCCATGGACTGCTGAATTGGTCTCCACAGTGGTTATCAAGCAATATCATCTACCAGAATATTAGCTAAATAATTTAAAAAATCAAGAGAACTAATATATGCAAGTCACTGTTCTAAGAAATTAATGTGCTTTATCTCATTTAGTTTCCATGAAAAAAAAAAGGTTAATACTAATGATATTCCTACTTACAGATGACAAAACAGAGATACAAAAAGTTATATAACTTCTCCAAGGCCACATGATTCCAAGAGGCATAGCCAAGCTCTAAACCAGGCAACATGCCTCCCAGTCCATGCGTGTAACCACTCTGGACACTGCCTTTCATGAATAAGGACAGGAAAAGACCTTTCCCTGGAGACTGCAGCTATTTCCTTTCTCTATTTTCTTACTCTTGATCCCTGTTTCTTTGATTCCATGTCCCTTTGTTTTTCCCTCTCCCTTACTCACGTCTCCCTTGGTCCACTTGTAAACACGTCTAGAAGACCGTGGCTCAGGTGATGGCATTGGAGGGGTGCTCAGAAAGGCATTTGCTCCTGAAGCAAGATGTAGAAACAGGGTACAGTATCATACAATTCCCCATAAACCTGAGGATACAAGGATACCTACTTTAAACCATAAAACAGAGACCAGCATTTCAATAAGATCAGAAAGTCAGAACAGGATCTTGGAGACAAGCATAACTGATTTTCCTCAGCCCATTTCTCTTCTTCCACAACAAGATTTCCTTGCTCACTTTGCTCATGTTCCTGGTTTTGACTATCCCAAATCTGTATTCCCAACCCTAACCTCTTTGGGGGCTTTTATAACAGTCAACTGTCTGTTAGATATTCCCACAAAGATATTTCAATTTTAAGGTAAACAAACCGATTGCTGGATTCTGATGAACTTCCACTCTCTCCTCTATTCTGTATCTTCTCAAATTTCCTCCCAGATTTGGCAGAACCACTGTACCCGAACTGAAATACGAAGGTCTCTACATCACTTCTCACATCAAACCATTCCACTGATTCTGCCTCCCACACACACTCCTTCCCTCAACTCCTGCTGCTACTGCTATACTCCAGGCCACTATCATCGCTCACCTGGACTCTTTTAAGAACCTTCTCAGTGGGCTTCTGCTTCAAAGTTCCCCACTGCATTCCACATAAATGAACACCCGTGGCTCTCCTCTGCTCCGACCCTCGCCACAATACCCTACTGCACCCAGGATAAAGTTCCTTTCCTAATCCCAGTTCTTATCTGGCTCTCAATCTCCCCATCCTTTCCAACCCCCTTCCTTTTAGTGTTCATCCTTGCATCCTATTAAACTGGGTTGTCCAGGCCTAATTAAACTCTTTAATTAAACTTAACAAGTATGCAGAGTTTTGATTTTTAAATAAGAGTAACAGTTTCTCCCTTAGATCATGTATAATTTCAAACGAGATGGTTGAATGGCATCACCAACTCAATGGCCGTGACTCTGAGTAAGCTCCGGAAGACGGTGAAGGACAGGGAAGCCTGGCGTGCTGCAGTCCATGGGGTCGCAGAGAGTCGGACACCACTGAGTGACTGAATCACAATGACAAGGCGGGAAATAAGCCGTATCATTTTTTTTCCATTGTGGTAAAGTCATTTTGTAAATAAAAAATAACATTCCATTAAGACAAGAGAAGGAAAAAATGTTCAGGTCCAACCTCTGTTGTTGTTTTATTTTTTAAATCAAGAATTGAGTTATTCTATTTCCCTTCTTTCCTTTCATTGTGGCGATTGCCAGTTAAGGACTGTGGATGTCAGGATATGATGAGGGAAACAGGGAAACAGGCACCAACCTTAATTCAGGGTGGTTAGATAGACGGCGGAAGAGCTGAGAACCTGGAGAAAGCCGCAGCCAGCCTCTGCAAAGCCTAGGTCTGAAGGACGGGGTGCGGGCCGTGTTACCAGAGCTCGAGGTCACCCACAGTGCGCAGAGCCACGGGTGAGAGGCGACTTGGCAGGGCATGGAGGACTCGGGTTGGCAGGAGGCAGGGCTGAGTCTGGGAGCAGGGCTGAGCACCGCCAAGGAGGGAACTCTCAGCACACCAAGCAAGGGCTGCAGAGGGCGGCCCTCAGTCTCCAGCTGAGTACTGGCCAACAACTGCATCTGAGCAAACCACCAAAGCCGGGGCAAGAACCACGGGAAAGGATTAAAGGGAACAATCTCCAAATTTCACCCAAGACGGAAGAGGGAAGGCTTTTCCCTTTCTTCACACCCTCTCATCCTCCACCGGGCCTCTCACCAGCCTGTGGTTACCCCCCTGGCTGGAATACCTAAGGACGCACCCCCAGACAGTCTAAGGCAATTGGTCTAAGTGTAGCTGGAGCGTTAGGAGTTTTAAGAGCCACTGCGGCAGTGGAACCCAGCAGACCAGGGGCTGGGAGAAGCAGCTTGTAGAAGCCTGCACTGTGCCCCGCAACGTGCAGAGAGGCCCAAGAGCCAAGGGGGCCGGGATCAACAACAAGGCCCGAAGAGGCAGGTAGAAACAAGAGGGAGGGCACGAAGCAGTGCGATCATAAACATAGTCCTAAATCTCAGCTCCAGGTCTGCTCCCCTCATCTCGCCAGCGGCAGTTTCCTCCCCGTCTTGATGCCCACGGCTATCCCTCCAGCGACAGACTGCTAACGCTGTCCCACGTGTCCTCAGCTGTGGGCCGGCGTCTGGCTATCTGCTCTTGCTCTTTCTGCAGCGCCCACCAGGAATGTCTGTGTTCCTCCGCTTGCTACTAGCGTCATGTACTTCCCTCTCTCCTCCCTAAATGACCAGCCAACTCAACTGGATACTTAGCAACTATTTAGTAGTCATTAATGGCTAATGATGGTTAATATATTATCATTTCCAGATAGTATTTCCATGACAAGAGTAGACTGATAGATACGTTAGTCAGTGAAAAATGGGGCCTAAACTGCAGAACTGTTACAATAGTAAGTGGTTCAAAATTGAACATGCTGTTTTAAAAATTGTTTTCTGGTACGATGGTTTCTTCACTATGAAACTGACTGAGTATAAGAATTTCAGGTCAAAGTTAGAATTGCTTGAGTAGATTTTTGTGTGTCCCTTAAAATGTAAATCAATTTGAATCATATAACATAGGTGATGGCCTAATATTAAATAGTAATGTTTTTTGTTGTTCTTCTTAGTCACCCAGTCATGTCTGACTTTTTGTGACCCTATGGACTTCAGCATGCCAGGCTTTCCCTGTCCTTCACTTTCTCCTGAAGTTTGCTCAAACAAATGATTAATTGAAATGTATTTTGATCACAACTCTACTCATGGTAGCTGAAACCTTCAACAAGGTGAATATAGCCTTAAAATACATTTATATTTCTAGATAAAGAAATCTAGTCATTGTCATTACATAAATTAGCCTAGAAATGTACTTGCTGTAAATACCAAAGTCTTGTGGTTTTGAATCAAAAGAAATTTACTTTCTTAGTGGAAATAGGAAGCATTATCCTATTTACCTGAGATAGCCCCTTTCCAGTGGGGACAAAATTCAAAATTGAAATCAGAAACCATTTACTCTGAGTGTGTTTACACTGATAGATACGTTAGTCAGTGAAAAATGGGGCCCAAAGTGCAGAATTGTTACAACAGTAAGGGGTTCAAAATTGGACATGCTGTTTTAAAAATTGTTTTCTGGTATGATGGTTTCTTCACTATGAACCTATATAAACTTATGAAAATCTACTTTTAAAAAATTCTTTTTGTTGTTGTTTTCTTCAGTTTTAATTGAAGAAAAATTACAATATTGTATTGGTTTCTGCCATACATCAACTTTTGACTACATAGGATAGTTTTTGTGGTTATGCTGAGTCCTTTAAACAAACCCCCAAAAGATAAGTCACAGAATACTGAAAAACATGCGTGCATATATACGGGCCAGACAGATCTCTCTGTATGATCCTACAAGGAAAACATAAAGGCTATGAATTCATAGAGAGATGATTTCTGTTTATCAACTAATACATGATATTCTTCCAATTAAAAAGTAAAGCTGTCATCACTACATTTTTAAGCTCAAATCTCAACCACTACTAACTGGGCTCCAAAAATTCTCCCCAAAAGAAATATATCCATTCTACCTAAATCCATGCTCATAATCTCATCACAACTATCAGAATCTTTTAAAAGTAGTTAATTCATTTCAATGAACAGGATAAAAATCCAAAAGCAGTAAATGACCACAAACTGATGGAATCCCAGTAGGCTTCTGGGAACAACAATGTGACCACAAGAGCTTTCTTCTTCCATTACATCATTTAAGGAAAAAAAGATGCTTGCGCATGTAAAACTAGAAAATTAAGGTTAACTGAGTCATTCGTTTTTACATAATGAGATATTAGCGTTCATGTGAGTAGTTCTGTCTTAAAGAAAACAAAAGTGTGAAGTTTATGTAATTACCAAACCTAATAGTAAACCCGCTAGGATTCGATCATAAAGCTATATGCTTTAGACAAAAGGCAAAGGTAGAAGAGAAATTACTTTTCTTAGCATGTGAGAAGACCTTAACAATTTCTGTGAAAATAAAACCTACATGCATACTCTGTACTGAGTCGACATTCAGTTAACATTGAGTGCTTAAATCATGATGTCTAGGAAAGCCATTCATGAGTAAGGCCTGATAAGGTACCTTCCTGGGAATAGATGGCTGTGGTTTTTAAACACACTATTAGGTGAGGGGAGATCCTGCTCATATAACCCAACCAAGCTGAAGAAATTCATCACTGAGTCTAATTCATCACAGCTCGGAGAACATAGACATAACCTGGACAAGGTTAAAGGACAACCCCAGACCATAATATCACAAGGCTCTTTGAGTGTGCCTCAGGGACCCTGTCTCTCTGGTGGCTGTCCATACAATGCCTGACTTTGTGACAACAAAAGGGTCAGAGATTTGAGATGGAGAAGGGACGGGACACAGCCTCCCAAAGCAAAATCAAACAAGGAAAAATAGTCACAAGTGCACTGGGAAAAGAAAGATTCTAGGTTGAAACTTGACATTAGAAAATATTTTCTTCAGTTAGTCAAACGGATATTAAAGGAAAAAAGATCAGTGTTTCTTAGATCTTGCCAGTGTCTATTTCTCCTTTGTAATTTCTCATAGAAACAGTAGATTTAAAGATTACCACATACACACAAACACACACGGTTGCTTTTAATTACAGCAACTTCAAATTTTAGGGACAGACATGCCATGCTTTTCTATGAGGTTTAAGTGTATCTGGCTCCACATTTTAGAGCCAACAGCAAAGCAGAAAGACAGAAAGAGCAAGGTACTATTCAAACAACTTCAGACAAACATTAGTGGTAAGAAACATTATATCAAAACCACTAGGTATTTATAGATTTTTTGCTTAAAAGGATTACATGGGAAATATTAGTTAGAAGAAAGATTTTTAAGTATCTCATGTTTTCATGGCAGATAAAAATGCAGACACCCATGCAATAATCAGAAAAAAAAATTATATAAGGTGCTCTTCCATGTAATATCATGGATTAATGATTTTGGTGGGTCACATCACAGCCTTATTAAATATAATGGACATCTTCAATACACCATAAAGGTCTTTCTGCATCAGCAAGTGGCTGAGAATAACTGAAGGCTGAAAAAACATAATCCTCTTTATCTACTTAAACCCTTCTTCATAAATGCCTTAGACAGCTGGACCCTTCAAGGTCCATGGAGTAACAGTGTTGACTAAATTGGTGCTTTTATACCTGAAAACATTTAATGTAAGAGTCTCTTAGCATACACAGGGGAAACATCATATTTTGAGATAATTCAAGTAAGTTCATCATTTCCTTCCTTTTGATTCTATTTTAAAGAGAAAGAGCAACAGAAATCCCCACTCCTAGCTAAGCCTTACCCCCAACACAAATTATAATATCCGTAAACGTGCTCAAAGGAGCTATAAACTATGAAAAGATGAAGTTAACTGCTGAGGGGCGGCAACAGGAGACATGCTCTTACCTGATGTGGCCAATCAGTTCAATAAGCTTGTGACTAAAAAAATAAGCTGTCAGCTCAGACACGTGGCTCAGGACTGAACAGACCCCAAAGAGAGTTGTGGTTCCATTCAGGTCCTCCAAATGCCAGTAGAGAAAGGTGAACACAAAGCCATATCCGAAACCCATAAACCAAGCCACGAACAGCACGGAGCCGTACTGCACACTGCAGAGCAGCCTGAGCAAGTCCCAGAAGCTGAAGGCGCGCGCGTGGCTGGTGGTGCTCGGGGTCTCCTCAGAGGACTCGGCGGAGCTGCTCCCCTCCACCTGAGGGATTTCCACCTCTTTCCCGTTACTTTCGCTGGTTTTGAAGTGGCTGTAGCGGAACCGGAACTGGGTAGCGACAATCAAGGCCATGGTCATGAGGACCCCGAAGACGAAGAAGACAACCTGGTAGTTCCGGTACTCGGGCGGCTTACAGCCCTTCCCTTCAATGAGCACGTCCACGTGGGTGTAGTCGATGCCGATGCCCACGGACAGCATGGCCAGGCCCCAGCCCAGGGAGCCCCACATGCGCTGCAGGCCGTAGCGGTCCCTGTGCTTACCCAGGTACTGCAGCGTTACCGTGTCCACGATCGTGACGGAGGAGGCGCTGAAAAACTCTCCTATCACCACAACTACCAAGACCACCAGGAATATGGCTTCCACTTCCTGTTGGTCGTAAACCAGAGTGACTCGGTCAGAAGGTACCGACTTGCTGGTAGTGACCACGGAAGTGGTTGTCTCCCTGGTTGCATTTCCGGCGGGGGCAGAGGAGGTTGCAGTGCTGGGGTTCAAGGTCACAAAATGGTCAGTATTTTCATCGGTCTGAGGCTGCAGAGTGGGTGCACTGGTCTTGTTCGGAGCTGTCGGGAAGATGACAGTTTCTGTGACATTGGGCCCCGCTTCTGACATCACCGGCCCACCGTAAGGAAGCAGGTGCCTTCTCTCACGAATTCTTGGGGAGGTGGTGATGAAAGAGACGATGGAGGAATTTGTCGGCAGGATAGTGAATGGGTGACTTGAATTGGTGGGATGAGCTGTTGGGGGGATCTTTGGTACACATCGCAAGGTAGCGGGTTTGACAAATCCGATGCCCAGGTTGAATAAGACCCAACACAAAAGAGAAAAGAGTAGGACGATTTTGCCTTTTTTAAAGCGATCTGCAACTACACCCCAAAAGGGGGCACTGCAGAATTCAATGAAGTATCGAATACCTACCAGCAGTCCACTCTGGCTGGGTGACATTCCCAGCTGCTTGTAATACACAGGCAAAAGGGGGTAGAGAGAGCCATATGCCGAGTAAAAGAAAAAATAAAAGACCTTGGAAATGAGAAGATCATTGTTGATCTTAACGCAGTGTTTCTCTATCCAGTCTACTTCCTCCTCGGGAATAGCAGCTGTTTCAGACGGGGACGGTGTTTCATTTGAAGGTGGGTCTGGTTCCCTGGAAATACCATTAAAAGGATCAGCAAGCACGTATTTCCTCTTCTGTTCCTCTTCATCATCGGTTAAGATGGCAACTTTATCATCTGTAGCCATGGCTTATCACCACCATCAGAAAGTTGATGAGCTTCAAAATTTTGGCTGTTGATCTGTAAAGTAAAATTTAAAAGAAGGCTTAGTATGAAAATGATAACATTTAAACATAAGAGTTTCACCTTGTAGGAAACGGAGGAGTTTCAAACTACAACTAAAAGTAATAATTGTGAGAGAAAACTATCACCATTCACTTGCAGCCATACAATAATGATAAGGAAAAATAACTTTACAAAAATCAAGTGCTCTCTCTGTGGCCACTGACTGGCTATAATTACATCTAATGGTTCATTCTTCAGGTTCATTCTCAATCGTTTCACTGATTCCTAGGGAAAATGTACAAATAATAGGGATTACGTCTAAACCAAATAGAGGGTAAACAGTATTTACAGCTTCTCGATTTTACTTTTCAAACAAATCCATTGCACTATGAAGTCTAGAATGCTTAGAAAATAAAGGTAGCTGAGAAGGCAAGGGCATCCCACTCCAGTACTCTTGCCTGAAAAATCCCATGGATGGAGGAGCCTGGTGGGCTACAGTCCATGGGGTCGCTAAGAGTCAGACACGACTGAGCGACCTCACTTTCACTTTTCACTCTCATGCATTGAAGAAGGAAATGGCAACCCACTCCAGTGTTCTTGCCTGGAGAATCCCAGGGACGGGGAGCCTGGTGGGCTGCCGTCTATAGGGTCTCACAGAGTCGGACATGACTGAAGTGACTTAGCAAAACCATTTCAGTTTCTTGGAAAAAACCAGAAATAAGCCCTTAACCACAACAACAAATGTGATGAGAAAAAGGGACCCAATCGCACATTTGCATCTTCAGTTGGTCACTACAGCCATAACAATGATATCATGATAAGGAAGTAGTCTTTATGCTGCTTATATTACATACATTTTCCAAATGTGCTTTTATAGACTGTAGTTTAAGAAAATGTCAGAAAAATAGCAGATAGCATTTACTGAGTACATACTCTGCACCGGACAACACTGAAAGATCTTGAAATGTGTTCATTCACGTTCATCACAATATCTCTATTGTCTCCTCCATTTTACAGGTGAGAAAAAATGAGGCATAGTGAGTTTAAATAACTCACATGTGCACAGCAAGGATCTGAACTCCAATATTATGATTTTAGGCTTCCCACATGGCTCAGTAATAAAGAATCCACCTGCCAATGCAGGAGACTCGGGTTCAGTCTTTGGATCAGGAAGATGCCTTGGAGAAGAAAATGGCAATCCACTTCAGTATTCATGCCTGGGAAATCCCATGGACAGGGGAGCCTGGGAGGCTACAGTTCATGGGGTAGCAAAAGAGTCGGAGACATGACCTAGCAACTAAAACATTATGGCTTTAGGACATATACTCTAGTATACCACACTAAACTGCCAAATACCACATTTTGGATAATAAAGTGTTACTGAATCTTTTTAAGAAACAGGGTGTTTCATATGAAAGATAAGCAATATAACAAAGGCATAAACTTATCGGGACAATGCCACATTCCCCAGAATTTCCTTTTCTTCTATTATACAAATGATTAAAGAGTCAAAAGATCTTACCTGCATCAAGATTTGTCAAGGTGCAATGAGTATATTTGTATGTAGGAGGTGTACATATTAAATACCTATTAACTCCTTTCATCTTTACTAGAGAGAAATAACTCCACCCTTTGGAATACATTTTGCTCTCCCTTTTCCCAAAATGAGAAGTAAATTGCTGAAGAGTCTCCAAAATCATGCTTGTAAACATTTAAAAATCTCTACCTAGCTCCAGGCAGACAGTAGAAACATAACATAATGAGGCCTGTGTAATAAGTCAAATAAGTCAAATTATCTTTTACCACCAAAAGCCAGGTGTCCACATAGTTCTAGCTTTGAAAATGTTCATATATTTCTCTTTTTTTAGGTTGTTTTTTTTTTAATTTGAGGTAAAATTCATGTAACAAAAAATGAGCCATTTTAAAGTGAATAATTCAGTGGAATTAGGCACATTCACAATGTTGTACAACCATCACCTCTCTCTAGTTCCCAAATCACAGTTTTCTTAATCATACTGGAAAACTTTTTTTTTCATCTCCCGCAAAACTTGAAGGAAAAGCAAAATCCAGCCTTCTGCTGCCAGGCTNTCACAGAGTCGGACATGACTGAAGTGACTTAGCAAAACCATTTCAGTTTCTTGGAAAAAACCAGAAATAAGCCCTTAACCACAACAACAAATGTGATGAGAAAAAGGGACCCAATCGCACATTTGCATCTTCAGTTGGTCACTACAGCCATAACAATGATATCATGATAAGGAAGTAGTCTTTATGCTGCTTATATTACATACATTTTCCAAATGTGCTTTTATAGACTGTAGTTTAAGAAAATGTCAGAAAAATAGCAGATAGCATTTACTGAGTACATACTCTGCACCGGACAACACTGAAAGATCTTGAAATGTGTTCATTCACGTTCATCACAATATCTCTATTGTCTCCTCCATTTTACAGGTGAGAAAAAATGAGGCATAGTGAGTTTAAATAACTCACATGTGCACAGCAAGGATCTGAACTCCAATATTATGATTTTAGGCTTCCCACATGGCTCAGTAATAAAGAATCCACCTGCCAATGCAGGAGACTCGGGTTCAGTCTTTGGATCAGGAAGATGCCTTGGAGAAGAAAATGGCAATCCACTTCAGTATTCATGCCTGGGAAATCCCATGGACAGGGGAGCCTGGGAGGCTACAGTTCATGGGGTAGCAAAAGAGTCGGAGACATGACCTAGCAACTAAAACATTATGGCTTTAGGACATATACTCTAGTATACCACACTAAACTGCCAAATACCACATTTTGGATAATAAAGTGTTACTGAATCTTTTTAAGAAACAGGGTGTTTCATATGAAAGATAAGCAATATAACAAAGGCATAAACTTATCGGGACAATGCCACATTCCCCAGAATTTCCTTTTCTTCTATTATACAAATGATTAAAGAGTCAAAAGATCTTACCTGCATCAAGATTTGTCAAGGTGCAATGAGTATATTTGTATGTAGGAGGTGTACATATTAAATACCTATTAACTCCTTTCATCTTTACTAGAGAGAAATAACTCCACCCTTTGGAATACATTTTGCTCTCCCTTTTCCCAAAATGAGAAGTAAATTGCTGAAGAGTCTCCAAAATCATGCTTGTAAACATTTAAAAATCTCTACCTAGCTCCAGGCAGACAGTAGAAACATAACATAATGAGGCCTGTGTAATAAGTCAAATAAGTCAAATTATCTTTTACCACCAAAAGCCAGGTGTCCACATAGTTCTAGCTTTGAAAATGTTCATATATTTCTCTTTTTTTAGGTTGTTTTTTTTTTAATTTGAGGTAAAATTCATGTAACAAAAAATGAGCCATTTTAAAGTGAATAATTCAGTGGAATTAGGCACATTCACAATGTTGTACAACCATCACCTCTCTCTAGTTCCCAAATCACAGTTTTCTTAATCATACTGGAAAACTTTTTTTTTCATCTCCCGCAAAACTTGAAGGAAAAGCAAAATCCAGCCTTCTGCTGCCAGGCTAAAGGATCTTCCTCACTGTTCTCTACTGTTTTTCTTTCCTCATTAGTGCCTCCACCTACTCAAGTCAGCACCTCCAATTCTATTTCATCACCTGAAAAACACAGTCATTCTCCTTTGGACTTATTTTCTAAATTAATTTCAGTTTGAGCTCAAGCTCCAAAAAAATGTTTGTCATTTTAAAAAGTATAAAAAGGACATGACGCCTCTGGAAAAAATGGCAGATTGAGCACATCTGCCTTACTGCATCCCTAAACCTGACTCAAACAGCAGCACCAATGAACACCCAGGCTTTTAAAGTCATAATCCAAGCTGTGAGCGTTAAAAGGTACATAATAGCACTAAAATAAAATTCTGGAAGCCAAAACATAGACAACTGGTAAATAATGGTGAATCTGAGAAAACTGAAACTCTGGTTGACAGTGGAGAAAGCCAAGAACAACAAATTACAATTTATTCCTCAGAGTCCCTCAAAGGCTCACGGGTTGGCCATATGAGGTTCCTCTGCAAGTAAGAGGGTATGTGTTTAAGGAGGGGTTGCTGCTAACAGAGTTAACGGAAAGTCTGGACCCCAGCGCAGAAGGCTCAGTTCCCTTCCCCTCTCCACCTAGCTACCAATAAACTAGAGGATATCCCTCTGGAGAGGATAAAACGGAGTTCCTGAGTCACAGAGGACCAGTAACAGCTGAGAGCACGGGTACCATACTGAAAAGAGGGGGCGCTAAACATACACAGCCTAGATTCAAGCCCTGGCCTGGACCCCAAGCCCTGTCTCACTTTCCACACTAGGCTCTCAGAGGCTGGAAGGTTCTTCCCTGGAGAATTTGACCAATCCAAGAGAAATGACCTCTCAATCATGATATTGAAACCTCCCCAACTAAACAATCACACCAAATCACTCCATACAGGAGCTCAGGGTCTTAACAAGCCCTGTCACTACATGTGAGCAGTCACCAAGAATTACAAGACATTTAGCAAATGGCTCTTACAGGAAAGATGGAATCAAAACAGACAGGAAAAAAATCAGTACGGAGAAAACAGAAGTTCTATGAGGAAGAAAATTGTTCTTATATTTAAGTTCTTAAAATAGTTCTTATACTTAAGAACTATTATATTTAGTTCTTAAATATAATATTAGTATTTTCATAAATAAGATGCATACATGCTACAAACATGCTTGAAACAAATGAAAAAAATAGAAAGTTGAAGAACAGAAATAAAAGAAAGTCTCAGCAACGTAAGAAATATATATATATAAAGAAAAACATAATGGAAATGTTAGAACTGGAAAATACAATCACCAAAATACAAAAACTCTAAGGATGGACTCAGCAGCAGAATGGAGGAGAGGGAAGAATCAGTGAACTGCAAGTATAATAGAAATTATACAATCTGAACAGCATAAAGAAAGTAGATTGAAAAAAAATTAACAGAGCTTCAGGGACCTGTGGGACTATAACAAAAGACTGAACATTAAAGACATGAGTCCTTGAAGGAGAAGAGAAAAAGAGCAGCGCTGAAGTGCTCAAAGAAACAAAGGCTGAAAACAACTCAACTGGCAAGAGACATAAACCTACAGATTTAAGAAGCTGAATGAACTCTGAACAAGTGAAACCCACACCAAGACACAACATAGTCAAACTGTAAACGCCAAACACACAAAAAAATCTTGAGGGCAGAAACAGAAATCACAATTTACCAACAGGGGAAAAGCCATTCAAATGATAGTATGTTTGTTTCTTTAAAACCAGATACTAGGGACCCAAGAAGAAATACAATATTTTTTAAATGCTGAAAGAGAAAAATTGTCAAGCAAAAATCCAGTATCCAGAAAAAAAGACAGTCCAAAACCTAGGAAACTATGGACTAATATCCCTTATGAACACAGACACGAAAATCCTTAACAAAATATTAGAAAGAAAATTTGGCAAGAATTGTGCACTATGACCCTGTGAGATTTATTCCAAAGATGCAAAGCTGCTGCAGTACTTGAAATTCAATCAATGTAATCCACCATATAAACAAGCAAATTAAAAAAAAAGGTATCATGGTCCTAACAACTGATGCAGAAGAAGCATTTGATGAAATTAAACACTCATTCCTGAAAAGTCTCAGAAAATTGGAATAAAAGGGATCTTCTTCAACTCAATACAGATCTCCTACAAAACCCCACAGGTAGCATTACATTTAATGGTAAAAGACTGGATGCTTTTTCTCTAAGACAGGGAAGAAGGAAAGATGTTCTCATCACTCTTAGGCAACGTCGTGGTGGAAGTTCTAGCCAGTGCAATACAGGGAAATACAGGAAACAAAAAGTATATAGATCAAAAAGGAAGAAACTGTCTCTGTTCACAGTGGCACCATTGTCCATGCAGGAAATCCCAAGAAATCTAAAAAGCTTCTAGAAAGAAGAAATATTTCAGCATAAATTAACAAAACATGTACAAGACTATATGCTGAAAAACTACAAAATGCCAGTAAAAGAAATAAATCTGAAGAAATGGAGAGCTATATCATGTTCATGGGCTGCAACACTCAACACAGTAAAGACTTCAATTATTCTCAAACTTATATACAAGTTTTTCCTACCAAAATCTCAGTAAGGCTTTCTGGGAATTTGGGTGAGATCACTCTAAAATTTACCTGAACAGGAAAAGGAATTAGAATAGCTAAAGCAACATTGAAAAAGATTTATCACCTGAAGTGAAATCGCTCAGTCGTGTCCAACTCTTTGCAACCCCATGGACTGTAGCCTACCAGGCTCCCCCGTCCCTGGGATTCTCCAGGCAGGAATACTGGAGTGGGTTGCCACCTTCTCTAGGAGATCTTCCCAACCCAGGGATCGAACCCAGGTCTCCCGTATTGCAGGCAGACGCTTTACCATCTGAGCCACCAGGGAAGCAACACTGAAAAAGATTCATCACCTAGCCACATGCTAATCAGGACTGTGTGATACTGGCAGAGGAACAGACACATAGATCAGTGGGACAGAGCAGAGAGCCCAAGAATAAATCTACACAAACATGTCCAAGTGATATCTGATGAAAATGCAAAAACAATCTGGTGAGAGAAAGATGATGACCTTTTCCACAAACAGTGCTGGTGCAATTAGACATCACTAGGCAAAAAAATAAACGGCTCATACGTTATGTGAACACTTGAAATACAGCATGGATTTAAATGTGAAGCTATAAAACTTTTAGGGGAAAAAACCCCCTAGATTCTACTGCTAGGTAAACAGTTCTTAGACTTAATACCAACAGCATGACTCATAAAAGGAAAAATTGATAAATTAGACATTATCAAAATTAAAAACTTTTGGCCGAAACCAACACAATACTGTAAAGCAGTTATTCTCCAATTAAAAATAAATAAATTTAAAAAAATTTTAAAACTTTTGCTCTGGGAAAGACTCTATTAAAAGGATGAAAAGAGAACTTTTCCTGTTAGCCCAGTAAAGAATCGCCCTTCCAGTGCAGGAGAAGTGGTTTCAATCCCTGGTCCAGGAAGATCCCATATGCTGAGGGGCAGCTAAGCCCATCCACCACAACAAAGACTCATCACAGCCAAAAAAAAAAAAAAAAAAAAAAAAAAAAAAAAAAAAAGACAAGACAAGCTGTAGACTGAGAGAAAATATTTGCAAGCCACATATTCAACAAAGGGCTAGTATCTAGAATATGTAAAGAATTCTCAAAACTCAACAGAAAATTTAACAAACAATCCAATTAAAAAACAGACAAGACATGAAGAGACATTTCATCAAAGAGAATATAGGATTATACAGATGCAAATAAACTTGTGAAAAAAGGTTCACGGTCACTAACCATTAGGAAAATGTAAGTTAAAACCATGATATACCACTACATACCTATAAGAATGAATAAAATAAAGATAGCAACACCACCAAATTCTGACATCAATAAAGAGAAATTAGATCATTCATACATTGCTGTTAGGGATGTTAAATGGTACAGCCACTCTGCAAAGCAGTTTGGCAATTTCTTACAACTTTAAACAGTGACTACCGTGTAACCCAGCAATTTCACTTATGGGCATTTATCCCAGAAAAGTGAAAACTTATTTTCACACAACAACCTGTCCACAAATAAAGCAGCTTTATTTGTCATAGCCAAAACCTGGAAACAGCTTAGGTGTCCATCGTGGATGAATGGTTAAACAAACCGTGGCACCTCAATAGCACTGAAAATTGTTCAGCAATAAAGGGGAAAAAAATGATTGACACAGTAACCTGAATAAATCTCCAGAGAATAAAAAAGAGTGAAAAGAGCCAATCTCAAAAGATGATGTAGTCCACGATTCCATTCACAGGTCATCCTGGGAGTGACAGGATTACTGGTGTGGAGAACAGGAGAGGGGCCGCTGGGGCTCGCCAGGACTGGTGTGGGAGGGAGGGGAGGTGGCTGCAGAGGCGCGGCAGGAGGGCGCTGGGGCCCGAAGGCGCTCTGCGTCTTGACTGTCAGCTGTTATCCCAACGCTTTTGCAAGATGTTACCACTGGGGAAGAGTGGGTACTGGATACATGGGCTATCTCTGTATTATTCCCTGTAACTATATGTGAATCTACAATTATCTCAGAATAAAAGATGTTAATTTTAAAAACTCAAGATAGCAGTTACCCTGGGGTGAGGTCGAAGCCAGAAGAAGGCCTGGGGTCTTGATCATTGTTTTCTTTTTTAACTGCATCTTTTATTAAATGGAAGTGTTCACTTTGTAAGAAGTCAGTGAACTATATTATTTTTCAACAGAAAATTAACTTGGGGGTGGGGTGGGGTGGGAAGGGGGCGGGGATATATACACATACACACACACACTCACAGCTAATTCACATTGTTGTCTGGCAGAACCAACACAACGTTGTAAAGCAATTATCCTCCAATTGAAAATAAAATTAAAAAAATAAAGTGAAGCACAGAAAAAAAAAAAAAAGAACTTAAAGACTTAAATAATAAAAAGAGACGAAAGTAGAAGAGAAAAGACAATTATAGGATCACCCAGAAAGACAGGTATCTAAAACACTGGAACTCCGAGACAAGACAGAGAACATGAAGAGATGGGAATTTCTTAATTCAAGAAACTTTCTCAGAACTGAAAGATACGAGTTGTCTGAAATGACCATGGAGTACTTGACATAGTGGATAAAGCAGACCCAAGCCAAAACACATGAGCAAGCTTTCAGAACCCGAGAACAATCGGATGGCCCTACAAACTTTCAGAGAACAAAATGTATCACATACTAAGGACCAGGAACCAGAATGGCTTCAGGAATCTCAGCAATAACCCTGGAAGCTGCTGCTGCTGCTGCTAAGTCGCTTCAGTCATGTCCGACTCTATGCGACCCCATAGACAGAAGCTCACCAGGCTCCCCTGTCCCTGGGATTCTCCAGGCAAGAACACTGGAGTGGGTTGCCATTTCCTTCTTCAATGCATGAAAGTGAAAAGTGAAAGGGAAGTCGCTCAGTCGTGTCCGACTCTTCTCGAACCCATGGACTGCAGCCCACCAGCCTCCTCCGTCCATGGGATTTTCCAGGCAAGTGGGGTGCCATTGCCTTCTCTGAACCCTGGAAGCTATTCCCAACCAAATTATCACTCAAGTTTATAGGAGGAAAAAAGACACTTTACATATGCAATTTCTCAAAGAACAAATGCACCTCTCATATATCCTTTCTTAGGTCGAGCACTGCCAAAACAAGGGAATAAAACAACAGAGAGTAAGACATGGAATTTAGAAAGTAAGAGAACTAACACAGGAGAGAGGCAAAGGAAAGATGGTGTGACGGTGACTAGAGGTCCTAGGATGAGCAAAGGGCGAGTGGCACTGGGGCAGGTCTGCAGGCTCCGAGCAGACACTGTCTGCAAAGTGACATTGACAGAAAACCCATACATCTGAATGTCCTAAGGTTAGACCATTGGTGAGAGTTTAGGGATTAATTACTTGTCAGTGTAGAGAAAAGTAAATAAAACCCTATAAGAAAGCAAAAAGGTGCACGGGAAAAGACAAAGAATCATACTTCACTATTCATACATGTCTCAGCTACATGGCCACAGTAATGTAAGCAGTGACTATTAAACTATTCAAGATTGCCACGTACTTATATGCAGAAAAAAGGAAAGTGAGAAGGCTGAATGGCCATGGAGAGCCGAGGCAGGATGGAGACATAGCTCTGTACCTTCCACCGTGGGAAAACAACAGATAATGCCTTCATTTAAAAACCACGAACTCAGCATACAAGCTTTTTATTTCCAGACACACTGGTGAATCTCAAAATAATCACCTTAAAAGCAGAGAATGTATTAATATTTGCCTCTGAGAGAGGAAATGAGGCAGGATGGTGTAAGAAGTCTAATTAAAAAAAAAAAAAAAAGCCCTGCAAACTTGCTCAGCTTTTTAAAAAGCTTTGTATATACATAACTCAATTTAAAAATAAAAATCAAAGCTAAAAAATAATCTTGCAGTCGTAAGAGCTTTTTCTTGTTGAAAGATAATAATCAAAAGCAGTTACTAGTATCCTTCCATCACAGACTAAAAAGAGTTTTCAGATTTGTACAGAACAAATTCCAACTGCATGAATTCTATCCAGGTGGGCTTTATTTAATTATTCTCCATAAATCAACTGCTGATTCTATAAGTAGGTCAGAGAAGGACACAAAGTTGCCTTTAAAAAGCATAATTTCTAAATTGTTCAAAGGATGTCCAAATGACAATTCAAAGTTGCAAAATATCTTACTTTAGGAGGTTGATTTCAGAGAAGGCACTGGCATCCCACTCCAGTACTCTTGCCTGGAAAATCCCATGGACGGAGGAGCCTGGAAGGCTGCTGCAGACCTTGGGGTCGCGAAGAGTCAGACATGACTGAGCGACTTTACTTTCACTTTTCACTTCCATGCATTGGAGAAGGAAATGGCAACCCACTCCAGTGTTCTTGCCTGGAGAATCCCAGGGACGGGGGAGCCTGGTGGGCTGCCATCTATGGGGATGCACAGGGTCAGGCACGACTGAGGCGACTTAGCAGCAGCAACAGCAGCAGGTTGATTTAAACCTTTATGACTGACTTTCCCCTAAACTATTCTTTCCTCTCCATCAGAGTCAAATGATTTTTGATTATCATAAGGTTATGAAAGGTTTCTCTTGTTACATGAGTACAGATGTTAAGTAGTTCTCATATTATCAACCAATGCAAAGTAGTGAAGAAAATGTTCATGTAATATGACATTCAGTACCTGTTATATGAATGTCACATTCAGTAACTTTATTATATGAATTTAAAATCTAAAAATACAAACAAAAACTTTTTGTTTCAACTCAGGATGTTAGTGTTTAGACTCTAAAATTTTCAGGTCATCCTTAGATACTGAAGAAAAGGAACTGAGATAATCCACATTGTGAAAACAGAAAATAAAGTATAACTGTAGCCATCTGTAGACTTGTTCCAAATTGGTTCCAAATCGGGAAAGGAGTACGTCAAGGCTGTATATTGTTACCCCGCTTATTTAATTTATATGCAGAGTACATCATGAGAAATGCTGGGCTGGATGAAGCACAAGCTGGAATCAAGATTGCCAGGGGAAATAACAATAACTTCAGATATGCAGGTAATACCGCCATTATGGCAGAAAGCGAAGAACTAAAGAGCCTCTGATGAAAGTGAAAGAGAAGAGTGAAAAAGTTGGCTTAAAACTCAAGATTCAGAAAACGAAGATCATGGCATCTGGTCCCATCACTTCATGGCAAATAGCTGGAGGAACAATGGAAACAGTGAGAGACTTTATTTTCTTGGGCTCCAAAATCACTTCAGATGGTGACTGCAGCCATGAAACAAAAAGACGCTCGCTACTTGGAAGAAAACTTATGACCAACAGCATATTAAAAAGCAGAGACATTATTTTGCCAACAAAGGTTCGTCTAGTCAAAGCTATGGTTTTTCCAGTAGTCATGTATGGATGTGAGAGTTGGACTATAAAGAAAGCTGAGCACTGAAGAATTGATGCTTTTGACCTGTGGTGTTGGAGAAGACTCTTGAGAGCCCCTTGGACTGCAAGGAGATCCAACCAGTCCATCCTAAAGAAAATCAGTCCTGAATATTCATTTGAGGGACTGATGCTGACGCTGAAACTCCAATACTTTGGCCACCTGATGCAAAGAACTGACTAATTGGAAAAGACCCTGATGCTAGGAAAGATTGAAGGTGGGAAGAGAAAGGGACGACAGAGGATGAGATGGCTGGATGGCATCACCAACTCAATGGACATAGTTTGAGTAAGCTCCAAGAGTTGGTGATGGACAGGGAGGCCTGGCGTGTTGCAGTCCATGGGGTCGCAGAGAGACAGGACTGAGCAACTGAACTGAACTGAACTGATAGCCATCTGTGTAATTAAAAGATCAGGAACAAAAAAGAACTAAATGAACTTCCCCCAAATCTCTGTGTTTTAATAAAATTAAAACGTGTCAAAACCAATACAATATCATAAAGTAATTAGCCTCCAATTAAAATAAATAAATTTAAATTTAAAAAAGAGTGTCCCAAAGCAGGACATGCTTTGGCTGATTTCAATTCAGTTCAGTTGCTCAGTCGTGTCTGGCTCTTTGCGACCCCATGAATTGCAGCACACCAGGCCTCCCTGTCCATCACCATCTCCTGGAGTTCACTAAAACTCACATCCATCGAGTCGGTGATGCCATCCAGCCATCTCATCCTCTGTCATCCCCTTCTCCTCCTGCCCCCAATCCCTCCCAGCATCAGAGTCTTTTCCAATGAGTCAACTCTTCGCATGAGGTGGCCAAAGTACTGGAGCTTCAGCTTTGGCTGACTTAGATTACATTTAATTTGCCATAAAGATTGAAAGAATAAGTATAGGGAACAGTAAGAATATTTATATGTTGGATGAAGTACTTACTGTTTGGAAACCTAGAAGAGATTTTATTTAACAGTTTATCAACTTGAACCCATGAAGCTAATATTTTGTTTTAAACTTCTGAATCTTAAAGGTTTTTTAAAACAAACTTTTANAGAGCCTCTGATGAAAGTGAAAGAGAAGAGTGAAAAAGTTGGCTTAAAACTCAAGATTCAGAAAACGAAGATCATGGCATCTGGTCCCATCACTTCATGGCAAATAGCTGGAGGAACAATGGAAACAGTGAGAGACTTTATTTTCTTGGGCTCCAAAATCACTTCAGATGGTGACTGCAGCCATGAAACAAAAAGACGCTCGCTACTTGGAAGAAAACTTATGACCAACAGCATATTAAAAAGCAGAGACATTATTTTGCCAACAAAGGTTCGTCTAGTCAAAGCTATGGTTTTTCCAGTAGTCATGTATGGATGTGAGAGTTGGACTATAAAGAAAGCTGAGCACTGAAGAATTGATGCTTTTGACCTGTGGTGTTGGAGAAGACTCTTGAGAGCCCCTTGGACTGCAAGGAGATCCAACCAGTCCATCCTAAAGAAAATCAGTCCTGAATATTCATTTGAGGGACTGATGCTGACGCTGAAACTCCAATACTTTGGCCACCTGATGCAAAGAACTGACTAATTGGAAAAGACCCTGATGCTAGGAAAGATTGAAGGTGGGAAGAGAAAGGGACGACAGAGGATGAGATGGCTGGATGGCATCACCAACTCAATGGACATAGTTTGAGTAAGCTCCAAGAGTTGGTGATGGACAGGGAGGCCTGGCGTGTTGCAGTCCATGGGGTCGCAGAGAGACAGGACTGAGCAACTGAACTGAACTGAACTGATAGCCATCTGTGTAATTAAAAGATCAGGAACAAAAAAGAACTAAATGAACTTCCCCCAAATCTCTGTGTTTTAATAAAATTAAAACGTGTCAAAACCAATACAATATCATAAAGTAATTAGCCTCCAATTAAAATAAATAAATTTAAATTTAAAAAAGAGTGTCCCAAAGCAGGACATGCTTTGGCTGATTTCAATTCAGTTCAGTTGCTCAGTCGTGTCTGGCTCTTTGCGACCCCATGAATTGCAGCACACCAGGCCTCCCTGTCCATCACCATCTCCTGGAGTTCACTAAAACTCACATCCATCGAGTCGGTGATGCCATCCAGCCATCTCATCCTCTGTCATCCCCTTCTCCTCCTGCCCCCAATCCCTCCCAGCATCAGAGTCTTTTCCAATGAGTCAACTCTTCGCATGAGGTGGCCAAAGTACTGGAGCTTCAGCTTTGGCTGACTTAGATTACATTTAATTTGCCATAAAGATTGAAAGAATAAGTATAGGGAACAGTAAGAATATTTATATGTTGGATGAAGTACTTACTGTTTGGAAACCTAGAAGAGATTTTATTTAACAGTTTATCAACTTGAACCCATGAAGCTAATATTTTGTTTTAAACTTCTGAATCTTAAAGGTTTTTTAAAACAAACTTTTAAAAAGAGAGAAGACATTTTAAATTATAAGCAGAAACAAATCTATTAACTTCTCTGGAAAATCTTTACTATAGGTTTGCAGTCAGTCCTACTTGGATGAAGAGGGCGGGGAGGGGGGGGCTTTTGTTTTTCAGAAAAATCAGAAAAATTTTCTCACCTGGCACTCTCTAACGATAGCAATCAACATCATTACTGTGAAAACCTGGAAAGGCATTCAACTAGTATCTACAGTAAGTCATTAAAAAATAGCAGGTTATTTCCAAATTATTGACGAGAGGTGATGAAATCACTCTTGTTAAAACTGATAGCTTTCATTAAATATTTAAATTCAAACTGCTAAAACATATATTGAGTTATCCATAAGTGGATGAGTATGGAAGCAGATTCAACTTTTGAAGAAAAAAATCTTAAACCTGAATATATTACTTGGAACAACAAATGCCAAAGGTCAGATCTACCAACACACTATGATGATGTGTGCTTTACTGTAGCAGTGGCATAACCGTCAGTGATGGACAGCCAACCCGCGGCTTACCCAGAAGGGAGACATTCCCTCCTGGCAACATCGCTCTCTTAACGTGATGCTGCACAAAGACCAGAACTGAAGCTGCAGCTGGGGAAAGAGCTACCCTGTCAGCTCTTAGGGACCACTCACTAGGCTTCTGAGCAGCTCAGATCATAGAGAAGAACTTTAACTATGGCTGCAATTTATTCCCAACACAGACATGGAGAAACCGCCATAAATGAGCCTTAGCATCCTGGTATTCACACACTACACTGTGAACCATTCAATTCACTCACCCAGTGTTTTCCAGAATAGAGTTTTCCTTAAAGGCACAGCACTCAATGTCAATTCCAACAGACCTTTTTTCAAGAAGGCCTGCCTTAGCATCTGCTACACACTGAGCCAACGTCATGAAAAAGAAATATAAGGTTGGTTTTATAACAGTTCCACATGCTGCAAGGGCAGTAAGGTACGCAAAGGTGAATGACTGTTGTGGAATCTGCCTTTTCCTCTGGGAGCATTTTGACGCGACTCCTTTACGGCTGCATGAAATTGTGAAAGAACCAAAGCAGTTCTAGTCTTGCCAACCGTGTCTGATTCTCCAGGGTCCAACTGGAGCCCTGTGGGTGCTGAGTGCTACCCACAGACTCCCCACAACCCTTCCCAGAACCCAGAACCTGCTGTTTCTTGTCGTTCATGGTGGACCTTTCCCAAGCTTGTAGCAAAATGCGTCTGCTAGGGGACAAGCTGATCCATATGGCGGTTAATTCATAGCCTGCGGCTGCCCACTTTAGACAACATTTTTGTATTTTAATAGGAGCTTAGAGGGCTATATTATTCTCACCATTATTACTAAATAAAACACAACACTTAAACAACACTTGCTGTGGGCTTAAAATGGACTAACTCACTATTCCTCACAACAGTTCTCTGGGGCAATATGATTACTTCCCGCAGATTTCAGATGAAGAAATGAGAAACAAGGTAAATAATTACCCCACGGGAATAAATGGCAGAGCTGGGATTCAAATCAAGAAGTCTCTTCTCTTAGCAGTTACTGCCTCTTGACATGCTGGGCAGCTACTAGACAGGGAGCCAAAGACCTGGTCTTGGGTCTCAAAGACTTCATAGTTAAAAGGTGAGCCCAAAACACAAGGAGGGTTTAAATGACAAGTCAGAAGAATAACAGAAGCCACAGAACACTGCATAATCATCAGAAAATGTTACTGACAACAGGGGTGCTTCCAGAGTTCAGAGAAGAGAGTCCAGATTCCAGATGGGAGCTGTCAAGAGGACGAGGGACTTAACCTGACCCTTGACAGATGTGCAGGGTTAGGCTTTAGGCAAAGAGGATGAGAAAACTACTCTGGGATAGGGGAAAGAAAAGACAGCAAGACATCCTTACAAGGTTAACCCTGGGGCTGACGGGCAAATGAGGTGAGCAGACAGTAAAAGCTTACAGGAGGCCTCAAGTAGTAAGCTATGGGACGAATGGATAGAATACAAAATACTACATTAGGGACTGATAATGAAGATAAAAGGCTTCCATGGTGGCTCAGTGGTAAAGAAACTGCCTGCCAAAGCAGAAGACATGAGTTTGCTCCCTGGGTTGGCAAGACCCCTGGAGAAGGAAATGGCAACCCATTCCAGTATTCTCGGGAAATCCTAAGGACAGGGAGGAGCCTGGTAGGCTACCCTCCACGGGATCGCAAAGGAATTGGACACAACTTAGTGACTAAACAACAGCGATGAAGACATTCTTTTTTTCTAGCGCCACAAATATAAATCTAGCATCAACTATTAGATGGGATGCATGCTTGGTGAGCAACAATTCAGACAGTGAAGAACCTGCTGTCCTGTTATCGAATCCAGTGGTGAGCCAAAGGCAGGTGCAAGCATGCCTGGGGTGGGGTCTTAACAGAGTGGGAGTCTTAAAGGATGAGTAAGAGACACCCACAAAGGAGGCGCAAGGCAGGTGCTCAGCACGATGCCAAGGCGTTCCTGAGTGGGAAGTGAGATGGGCAGAGACTGAGAGCCTCACTCTGCCACTGTCAAGCTCTGTAGCCTTGGGAAGGCTTCTCGAAGTCTTATTCTTCCTTACCTACAATATGTGGAATACATGGATATTTTTCCATTAGGGTAGCTGTGAAGATGAAAAAAGGTGATGCCTGAGGAGGGCAGAATGACAACATCTATTTTGCAATGATCGTCAGAGCTCCAGTATGGAAAACAGATCAGCAGCATTCTGCTACTATAACCTCTACTAAGGATTTCCTAACATTTGATCTTTTATCGTACTGTGGCTCAATGGTAAAAAAAAAAAAAAAAAACCGCCAGCCAATGCAGGAGATGTGGGTTTGACCCTTAAGTCATGAAGATCCTCCCACTCCGGAATTCTCACCTGGGAAATCCCATGGACAGAGGAGCCTGGAGGGCTACAGTTTATGGGGTCACAAAGAGTCAGACACGACTAAGTGACTAAACAACAACTGCACTTAACACTAATTGCAAATACTAATATCCTGTGATGGAACCACTGTAGATAGAACTTTATGAATCTAATGCAATCTTTTACAATATCTGGAAATCAAATAAACTGGCAGTATTTTCCTGACTCCTTCCCTCAACTTCTGGAGGTTGCTCTCACACCTGTTGCATGATTTAGGGGTGATTTTACTGCTCTTTTAATAGATATTTCTTGTGTGCCCCAACTAGATTATAAACACCTTGAGGGTGCATTGCCCTTTCCTCCTAAGCTCTCAATAAATATTGGTTATCTTTTACAAACACCTGACGGCAAGATTCTAAAGGTTTTACTAAGGCTTAAAGTGGCAGACATTTATTTTAGGAAGTGCAGAGAGAAGTCCCAGTGGCTCTCCTGACTTTGAGATAGCAGTGCTTCTTTCAGCCTCCCTTTCCTCAGTATAAAATGGAGACTGAAAACACAAACCCAAGTCAACTAACTTTCAGAGGGATTCTGGGACTTAAATGAAATCATGTATGAAAAAGCAATTTTTCTAACTCAAAAGCAACATAGGAAAATTCGGTGGTGGTGGCTGTGATCTTATTCCAGCGTATGATATTTCATTACAACTCTGGGTCTTATTTGGCCATTACTCCAAAAGCATTCTTCCTGAGTGTTCTCGTGGTAATCTCTGGCATCACCCTTGAACCCCGGAACCCAGCTAGTATTTTATCCATCATTGCTCATGAATTTACATCCATAACCATTTCGATGACCACAGCCTAGCTGGGGAGTGGGGAGGAGGTGCATTGGCTCATTAGAGGACATACTGTTGGATTATGAACTAGAATGATTACGTAAACCAGGCAAGAAATAACTATCCATTTAAAATACAGCCCCCCCGGGGGTGGTCCAAAGATGGCAGAGGAATAAGACAGGGAGACCACTTTCTCCCCACAAATTCATCAAAAGAACATTTAGACGCTGCGTCAATTCCACAAAACAACTTCTCAATGCCGGCAGAGGACATCAGGCACCCAGAAAAGCAGCCCATTGTCTTTGAAAGGAGGTAGGAAATAATATAAAAGACAAAAAAAGAGACAAAAGAGGTAGGGAGGGAGCTCTGTCTCGGGAAGGGAGTCTTACAAAGAGAGAAGTTTCCAAACACCAGGAAACACTCTCACTGCCGAGTCTGTGGCAAGCCTTGGAAGCATGGAGGGCAACATAACAAGGAGGAAAAAGAAATAATTAAACCCCACAGATTACGGGCCCAATGGTAACTCACAGCAGATACAGCCCAGACGCCCGCACCCGCCACTAGCATTCTGGAGCTGGGCAGGGAGGCGCGGGCTGCACTGCTTAGAGTAAGGATCTGGCCTGAATGCCCCGAGTGCAAACTGAGCGAACTAACTTGGGCTAGCAAACAAGACTGTGGGATAGCTACCATGCGAAAAGCCTTAACCTAAGACACCACCAGGCCCACTCACAGAACACAAGACTGAACAGAACTAGCCGGCTGCAGACCATCCCCCTCCGGTGACAGGCAGCCAGAGCCGGAAGGGGGCAATTGCAGCCCCAGAGAGACATTATCTACCAAACTGCAAGCAGGCTTCTTTGCTAACTAAGACTTCTCAGGGTTCTGGATGGTCAACATCTGCCTGAGGAGGTGCGCCGGGTGTACACCCAGAAAACTGAGTGGCAGGGACGGGGAAGACCATAAGTCACAGCAACCGTGCTCGCCAAACACCTCATCACCTGAGCTGCTCGGACCTGGGAAGGGCACAAAACGCAGGCCCAAACAAGTCTGCGCCTCTGAGGATTACCCGAGTGCCTGAACCTGAGCGGCTTAGACCTGAGAGGTGCATGCAGCCCAGGGCCGGCCTCAGACAGTTCCCGGTGGAACAACCTAGAGCCTGAGCAGTGTGGGCAGGGAGGGCACACACGCCGTGAGCGGGGGCAGGCCCAGTGTGGGTGAGACACTGTGAGCACACACCAGTGTTATTTATTTGCAGTGTCCCTCCCTCCCCACAGCGTGACTGAACAAGTAAGCCTAAAAAAAGTGTCCACCACCACTCCCCTTGTGTCACGGCAGAAATCAGACACTGAAGAGGCCAGCAAACAGAAGAAGCTAAAACAGAGGGAACCGCCTTGGAAGTGACAGGTGCAATAGATTAAAATCCTGTCGTTAGTACCGACTACATAGGGAGGGGCCTATAGGTCTTGAGAAATATAAGCCGGACCAAGGAACTGTCTGAAAATGAACTGACCCCACATTGCCCACAATAACACCAGAGAAAGTCCTAGACATATTTTTACTATTTTTACAATCACTCTTTTTTTTTTAAAGTCCTCTATTATTCCTTTAATTGTCATTTTTATAACCTACTATTACTTTGCAAAAAAAAAGACCCTATTTTTTTTAAAGCAAACTTCATATATATATAATTTAATAATTTTCGTGACTTTTTTTTTCTTCTTTTCCTTAATATTGTATTTTTGAAAATCCAAACTCTACTCTAGATTTTTAAACTTTGCTTTTTGGTATTTGTTATCAATTTTGTACCTTTAAGAACCCAATCTTCAGTACCCATATTTACTTGGGAGCAAGATTACTAGCTTGACTGCTCTCTCCTCCTTTGGACTCTCCTTTTTCTCCACCAGGTCACCTCTGTCTCATCCCTCCCCCTTCTCTTCTCTACCCAACTCTGTGAATCTCTGTGTGTTCCAGACGGTGGAGAACACTTAGGGAACTGATTACTGGCTGGATCTGTCTCTCTCCTTTTGATTTCCCCTTTATCCTCCTGGCCTCCTCTCTCTCCTTCCTCTCTCTTCTCTCTGTATAACTCCGTGAACATCTCTGAGCAGTCCAGACTGTGGAGCGCACATAAGAAAGTGATTACTGGCTAGCTTGCTCTCTCCTCTTTTGATTCCACCTTATCTCATTCAGGTCACCTCTAACTCCCTCCTCCCTCTTCTCTTCTCCTTGTAACTCTGTGAATCTCTCTGGGTGTCCCTCACTGTGAAGAAACTTTTCATCTTTAACCTAGATGTTTTATCAATGGTGCTGTATAGATGGAGAAGTCTTGAGACTACTGTAAAAATAAGACTAAAAACCAGAAACAGGAGGTTTAAGTCCAAATCCTGAGAACACAAGAGAACTCCTGACTCCAGGAAACATTAATCAACAGGAGCTCATCAAATGNTCTTGAGACTACTGTAAAAATAAGACTAAAAACCAGAAACAGGAGGTTTAAGTCCAAATCCTGAGAACACAAGAGAACTCCTGACTCCAGGAAACATTAATCAACAGGAGCTCATCAAATGCCTCCATCAGTCAGTCAGTTCAGTTGTTCAGTCATGTCTGACTCTTTGCGACCCCATGAGTTGCAGCACGCCAGGCCTCCCTGTCCATCACCAGCTGTCCATTCACTCAGACTCAGGCCCATTGAGTCAGTGATGCCATCCAGCCAGCTCATTCTCTGTCATCCCCTTCCTCTTCCTGCCCCCAATCCCTCCCAGCATCAGAGTCTTTTCCAATGAGTCAACTCCTCGCATGAGGTGG
>SJYA01006830.1:0-12918 GCA_006410615.1 Neotragus moschatus
TGAGATGCTTTGGTGATTTTCGTATATCCAAAGCGCTTATTCCAATTCCAGGGTCTGATGCCATCCACACACAGACTTTCATAGGTTCTCTGGGAAATCTGGGAGCCTTGCCCGCTGAGTGGAGTGAATGTTACTTAAGCTGATAAATCTGATGGTCTCAGCCCCAACTATTTACCTGTCCAGCAATTGGACACACATCGTTCCTGCTGTTTCTGTAAAACTCGAGAAGGTTGTTTATGATTCAGGGTGTCAGACTCACAGATAAACTGTCATCTGTAATTTTTACATGTACAAGCGACTACCGGTTGAGCTGACAGAATGAATAAAGTGCCCTTTCGCACTTAGGTTGTGTCCCGTCGCCAGCAATGTGATTTTTTTTTTAAATTAAGAACTTGCTTGAAGTAAAGCTATTGAGATAGTAACAGAAGGATTACTTCTTAACAGCCAACAGAAGGATTTTTTCCAGGGACAGAAGAAAAGATGGCAGTTGCCCTTACGGAAAATTTCAAGAACTTGGGTATGATATTTTGAATCAAGTGACAGGTGACTGACATCTGTCACTAAGTGGCTGGGAAATTTACGATCATCTCGATGCCTCANATAGTAACAGAAGGATTACTTCTTAACAGCCAACAGAAGGATTTTCTCCAGGGACAGAAGAAAAGATGGCAGTTGCCCTTACGGAAAATTTCAAGAACTGGGGTGTGATATTTTGAATCAAGTGACAGGTGACTGACATCTGTCACTAAGTGGCTGGGAAATTTACGATCATCTCGATGCCTCAGCACATCTTGTACAGTGGAGACAATATCTCCCTTGTATAATTCCTGGAAGTATTGAATTAACTGTCTTCAAAAGTGTTAAATATATTCAAAAGCGCTTGTTCAATTGTAAATTACCAACAAACATAAATTATACTTAACTGAGGGAGTCAAACTTTGATTTACATATTTAACATCTTTACAAACCACATAATCCCAGTTTTTACTCAGGGGATACAGATTACATTGAAAATAATGTAAATTTTGTTTAAACATTTTAGATCTGACAAAGCTTTGGGAACATCTTTTGTGAAGGGAAATGTTCACTGAGGAACAGAGGGAATCGGGTTCACCCTAATTGTTTGCTCCACTGTGTTTTCTAGAACTTGAGGTGGGAAGGAGAGGTGTTGATTAAACACTGCTCCCCACCCACCACAAACACACACACACACACTCACACACACACTCACACAGTACTGCACCCTTCAATTTTATACAGTTGTCCAGTTTCTCCTACTCATGAAGGGAAGAGAATCAGGGAGAGTCATCTCAACCCCAAATGGCTGTTGTGAGGAATAAATGAGCTGGGTTTATGTGACTAGAGCTTTGCTAATAGTAACGTCATACACAATGGGGCCTGTCCTGGAGGCAGATATAGGACACGAAGACTTACTGAAGCTCTGAGGTCAAAAATTCTGAGTTTAGCTACAGCCTCTCCTTCTCTGCCTGGTCTTTCCTGTATTGATTGGGACTTGCCTCCTACAGTCACATAGGTTCAGTCTCTGTGGGTATAAACTGATATTCCCCCTTGCCTTGCAGGACTGTCATAAGGAGGAATCAAGAAGATGCCTATAGCCTTGCCCTGCAACTGGCAGTATCTCCTACAAACTTAGAGTAAAGAGTGGGCTCTGCTCTAGTTACAAGAAAAGCCCAGGGCCTCTGAATTAGCTGAGGACTAATTCTCCCCTCCACCGAAGCCTTGAAGAGCCAGCAGGAGGACTCCGCCTCCAAAGATGGCCCATCATGAAGCAGGGGCGCTCACGCCCTGCCCCCAGGGCGCGTCATGAAGCAGGAGCTCTCACACCCCGTCCCCAGGGCGCCGCATTTCTCAGTCTAACCATCTCACAAGTGCAATCAGCACAAAAAAGAAACAAACATTGTTGCAAAGGTAAGTTCCCCTACAAGAAGAATCCAGCATGCTGGTCCATCCTGGGCTGAGGGCAAGCACCATTTCCTGCCTGAGTCCCAGGTGTGTCAATTCATACAAAAGAAAGGGATAAAAGAAGCAAATTTTCTGCTCCCACTACGGAGCCATCCCTGACTTACAAGCAAGAAAAGGAGGCAGACGAAAGGAAGGGTGTAACTAGCCTCTCCTCTGGGAACAGAGCTCTCCTTAATATCCATATGGGTGACACTCATTGGCAATAAATGCAGACATCCATTTTAATGAAATATTAGGAACAGCATAAGAACATCCAGAAACTTGACAATACAAATGATATGCTAAGAACTCCTTGTCTGTTATATGGGCTATTTTCTGTCCCATCCATGGAAAACTACTTTAAGTCTCTTGCTTTTTGTTTCTGTTTTCTGTGTTTACAGATACATGATACCTTTGTTTTGTACGAAGCACTCTTCAAAAACACAGGCCAGGTCTCCCTTGTCTCCCCGCTGCCATGCTTAGCACAGGAAAGGGCACAAAATGTTGCATGGGGGCTGTCATAGGGGACCATACAGTGCTGGCCATCAGGCTTCAGAAATGACCCAGGGACCCTGGAGTTAGATGGATTTGTGCCTGGAAACCATGTCATGCGAGGAACAAGTGAAAGAATGGAAAATAAACTAGGAGAGCAGAAGGTGGGGTGGGGACGGCAGGCAGCATGGGGACCCTGCCGAAGACGTACTACACTCATGACCCTGCCGAAGACGTACTACACTCATGAGCCGTACCCTCACTAGGACTAAAAACAGATGCAATCCCCAGTCAGCAAAACCCCCTGCAGCCTGGAGAGACCTAAGCTAGAGTGTAGTCCATGGAAGGAAGGATGCTTTACTCACATCTGTATAATGGACCGTTTAATTTAGTACCCTTTCCAACTTGGGTGAGTTTTCACACTATGAGATTTTTACCTGTAGGGATTACTAAATTCTGGATTAGAAAATCGGATCTACTCTTGAACATCACCGGTTCTTGTCTCCCCTTGAATATCACTCTAAGACATGCAGGGTCCCAAGCAGGATCCTTTGGTTTACATGAGCATTAAAATACACAACAGCAACAAAGCTTCCTCTGGGTACATGATATGTTTTTTCATTTTTTCCTCCTGAGAATCACTTATCTTTTTCCTCTGATGGAAGAGAATTTTTCTAAAACAGCATGATGGCATTTCTTTTTCCCTCAAGTCCCAACCTCAGAGCTTTCCAAGAATACACATTCCAGATTCAGTCATCAGGGACCCCTCATTGGACAGCCAATGTTTTGGTGAAAAGGAACCCAAGCAGAAGCAGTGGGGGAGAAGTTTCAATTGCTAAGTTTCATGAGGGGATGGCTTTAGATGATCTAGAATTATAGCATAGCATATTCAGCTTTGAGCAAATTTTAGACACAGGGAACCTGATACCAAAAGAAAAAAATGATTTTCTCAAGGTGCCTTGGAGAGTGAGAGAATGAGGGGTCATCCCCATGTAGCCTATCCATAGTGATGCTGCAGGTCTTGTCCAGGGGAATAGACTCTGCCATTGGACTTCAGAGAATACCTTGCTTCCCCAAGAATCAGAAACAAAGCTTGGACCCCAAATTCTGGGGAGAAACCAAAGATGGGTAAAGGAGGAAGGAATTCAAAACATCCCTGTTCAAACCCCTTAAATCAGGGTGCGAGGCAACAGTAAACCCACAAGAGCAGGGCCCCTCCTCATGGCCAAACCCAAGGCCAGGCTCCCAGCAGGTGCACAGCCCAACCTGCGGACCTGGGAGGGTCTCAGTAACCATGGGTTAACTGAATCGATGAGAGATCAAGGGGAAAGCAAATGCTGCCCCATTCACTTCTAGAAATCTGGTCTGAAGATGAAAAAGCTATCAAAAGGAGAGAACCTAATGTATTAGGGACCATAAATCAATACTCTGAACGCTGGTTCCAGGATCTTAAATGTGACAAGTGAAGTAGGTACAACCCCTGCCCTTGAGGCATTTATGCTCTAATTTCTTATACCTACTTGAACAGAGGAAGTTATTTATTTATTTAGAAATCACATGGATGTATTTTACACTTCGCTAAATTGAAGGGACACATTTCATCATCTCGGTACCTAACAGTGGGTCAAGCATCTCCCGGCCTGAGCAGTTTTGGGAGACTTCTGTTCTATGTCGTAACTCTCCAAGCAGGTTACACCTTGTCTCTGAGCCTCAGCGTGACCATCTGGAGAATGAGCAGATGGGGACAGATGTTCTCTTGACTCCCAGGTGTGGAGTGCCGGAGCCTCACCTGGAGCAGGAAGGTTTGTAGCTTCACTTGAATCTGCAATGCCACCTTGTGGTTCTCAACAAGGACGGCACTGGGGACAAGCAGGAGGCTGCGTGATGGTCTCAACCCAGCAGCTGGGCCAGCAGACGGTCAAGGGCAGGGAGTGCTTGGGGAGCCAATAAATGGGCTATCGGGGTTTTCTTTCCAGTCCAAGTCTCAGGGACCTTGGAAGTCTCATCCAGCTTAGAAACACTAAGAGTATCCTCTTGTAATATAGTCTGGGGTGCCCTGGAGGCTTGGAAAATGTGTCCGCCCCATCACTCCACACATACATGCCCTTCCTTATGTCTGCAGGATGATGACAGATGGGATGAGGCCGGGACAGGACACTGGAGAAAGCGACAGAAAGGAAATGAACCAGTTTTCCAGGCCAAAGTCCTCTCGCTCGGGCTATGGGGAAAGGGTGTCGTTGTTTCCAGGGTCTAGGAGGTCTGAACATTCTCAAGCTTCTGATGCTTTATTATTTTTTTTTTTAAAGCACTTTTTTTCCCCCTCATGGATACACTCTAACATGGAATTGGGTGGGTGGCCATGGAGACCAGACTCCTCCTCCCGCCCTCCCCAACCTCATCCTTCTCCAAGGAGCTGCGTGGACTGGATGAGGTGGAGCCCACTGCCCCCAGCTTCCGCTCTGCTGGTCCCATCATCTCTCCTTGGTCTAGTGAGTGCACTTCTCCTTCTCATCCAGACCAAAGACTTCCTCCTGTTTGCCACTGCACCGCCCCTTCTGAATAGGAGATGGAAGGGAAGCCATATAGCAAATCCCTGGCCTCAGTCAACCCTAAAGCTTTGATATCCTAGTTCCTGACACCAAGCTGCAGGTTAGAATGTACCACATACTAAACTCTCAGTTGAGTGAACTCAAGCATATTGGCTTGTGGATGGCAAAGAGACCACTCCTGCAGGAGAAGAACACCAGTTTAAAACTATCTGGTCCTTAAAAACATCAAGAACTCTGAACGTTCATTTTTCAGAACGGGAAGTGATACTGCACAGCAAAATAGCAACCATGATAACAAAAAACCAGTTAAACTACAAAAACTCCACTTGGCACTGAGCTAAACATTTAACATGCATTACTTTCTTGAATCCCCACAGTACGACTATGAGGTAACTAGTTTTATCATTCTCATTTTTATAGTGAGAGAAAAAAAAAAAAAGACCTAGTAAAGAGAAAGTAACTCACAGTTTCCCAGCTTGGACGTGTGTCACCAGGGTGTGAGCTGCTGTCTTTTCTAACTCCAGGTCTTAGGCTCTGACAATGCCCAGAAGAGCATGAGGTGGGGACTACCAAGGCTTCTGTCCCGGTTCTCACTCTGTCGCCTTGAGAGCTTGGACCAATACTCAACATCTCCAGCCTCTGGCTTCTTTGGATCTAGAAAACAGATGATGCAACAATGTCAGATGAAAGGCAAAACTCTGAACCATATCACACTGTCAAGTTCTTCCTACAGTCTAGCATCCAGTGCCATACACTGGTGGAATCTGAAGCTGAGGCATGTAAGCCAGCACATTACAAGGGGGAATTCAGGTCATCAATTTGTTCTGCTTGTTCTGAAATCCGTTAAATATCTGAATTCAAAAAGCGGACCCTCCACTTCATCCTGGCTCCCATCTCCCTGTCCTGTCTTGTTCCAGGTCCGTTGCCTGCCTAAACTTGGTGGACAAGAGAGACTGTGACTCTTGGTTTAAGCCAAATCCAAGGTTTGATATGGTGATCAGAGTGCAGGCATCGTAGAGGATAACCTCATTGCCAAGAGGCGTTATTATTATTATTATTAAAGGCATAGGTGTCTCAAACCCTGTTTTCTGCTCTGTGTAGCTTATGAGCAACTCAGGCCAAGTTTAAAATATTTTAGAAAATATTATGACCCAGATCTCAGAAGACTTGAAATCTAAATTGCGTGATTTTATATAAACTTGGGAATCTTCCTGGGTTTCAACTTCCCCATTCATGGGGGTTTAGAGTAAACCTTGCAATTTTCTATGTCCCTGAAAAACTGACCATTTTATTCTGATTGGTTAAGCACTAGATGTCTACCCTTACTCTTAATCTACATTTGAGTAGTATTTTTTAATACATTTGTCCCATATATAAGCATTTAATTGACTCATGCATCTGTGTTTTTTAAAGCTCCCCAGGAGATTCTAACGAGCAGTCAAGATTGAGAACCACTGGACTAAAAGGGTACATTTTAAAACAGATTTTCTTTCTCATATAAGACATAGAGAGGGTACAAAGAAAATTGCCCAAAGCTTAAAAAACAAAATAAGTGATATGTTCAAAACCAAACCTAGGACTGTCTAACTCCAAATCAAGGTTTTTTTCCATTGTACCCACCATGATATAGTAGTTAAAACATCCAAGCTTTCCTTAAAATACTCAAAATCCTTTTAAAAATACTCAGATGTATAAACAATGTGCAGCTTGTAAAAATAGTTCTGCTCTGACTTTTCTCATTTTCTAGCTCCAAGCAGAAACAGAGATCCTATTCTCTAAGTCAGTCTTTTGAATCTCTTAGGTTTCATGACTTTCTACCTGTCTGCTTGACAGTCCTCAAAGCAAAGAGGGAAACTACAGCTAAGAAAAGGCCCGTTGAATTTCCAGCAGGCAGCTGATTCTTATAGAGAAACTAAGAAAACAAGAGCACTTTTTCGATTTGCTAATCAGTTAAAAAGCCCAGGTTATCACCCTCCAAAGGAAGAGAAATGGCTCGGAAGTCAGTTTCTGCAGACACTTGCAGGTTTCAGCAACTCTGTTCTTGGCGTCAGGTTCCAGATCCATCCGTCAAGTCACACTAGCCCATTTGCAAATGCTATCTGACTTCCTTAAGAACTCTCTTGTTCATCTCATTTATTAAGTAACAGAAAGAATTATAGTCATTAGTGAATATAAAAGTTATTTTCATTCACTGGTTCAAATGAGCCTCTTTGGGTTGAGCCTACTTTGGGAAGAGGAATCCTGGCTGACTTCTCCCTGTGCCCAGCAACTGTGCCAGAAAGTAGCGTGTGTTGGTCAGTCCTTTCTAGATTAGCTCAGCACTTAAGCTAATTAAACTTTACTCCTTCAGATTTGTTTGCTGAGTGTCAAATACATGTCTGGCCCTGTACTAGAACGCTGTGACTTTGGGCCAGGTGCTTCATGCATGAGCTTCTTTTTCCTCATCATTGAGATGGGCCTAATAATCTCTATATTACAATGATGTAAGTGATATCAGAAATATTAAAGCTTTGTCGAATGTAAAACAAGTTTTGCAAATTTTCTTTCACCTATACTTTTTCTGTGCCTAGAATTATATTTAAGGTGGAGTCATTTCTATGCAATGGGCGCTTGGCTATCTAGTGCAATTTTGAGTTTCCTAACTCACAAGGAGGACTTAAGTTTCTCCTTTGCCATTTTGATTGATGTTGCCCTGATATAGGTATTAAACTTCTATTTTTTAATCTAAAAACCTCAAAACCTCTGTTCATTTCTTTTTCTCCTTATGTTAATTCTCAGTGCAACATTAATGAATCTTAGGGATATAAATCTTTCCAAGGAAGTGGTTTGTATTCATATGGAATTACAGATCCTAGACTTGGGTGACTCTGAGAGTCCCTTGGACTGAAAGGAGATCCAACCAGTCCATTCTGAAGGAGATCAGCCCTGGGATTTCTTTGGAAGAAATGATGCTAAAGCTGAAGCTTCAGTACTTTGGCCACCTCATGCAAAGAGTTGACTCATTGGAAAAGACTCTGATGCTGGGAGGGATTGGGGGCAGGAGGAGAAGGGGACGACAGAGGAAGAGATGGCTGGATGGCATCACTGACTCGATGAACATGAGTCTGAGTGAACTCCGGGACCTGGTGATGGACAGGGAGGCCTGGCGTGCTGCGATTCATGGGGTCGCAAAGAGTCTGACACGACTGAGCGACTGAACTGAACTGATCTAATTTTCCACCTCGTCTGGAAGAAACTTGGACTATCTAGCTGGAGAAATAGCCTATTGGAATTGTTTGCATGTATTTCAAATTTTGATAGGGAAGAGAAATTACACCTCTTGTCTGAGATGATTGAAAACTAAATAGCAAATTGCAATCACTAGAACTATAAAACATAAGCATGAACTGTTTGCAAATTCATTGAGTCCTTTTTTTCTCCAAATACTTAAGTGATAGTTATTGCAAACCATTGAATTCCACTGGGCATGTTCCATGCTGGGCTGAGTTGATTCGGTTGTAACTCACAGTGTTCAATAAACCTATCTTTGGTTTGTTCATCCAGATACAGGTACACTTTCTACTCCTCCCCACCCTTTCCTGTGCCCCACGTGTCTTACCTCTCTGGGCTTCCTTGCCTTCTAGCTTTAGGTTAGATTCATCCAGATTAGAGAGAGAGAGCAGCCTAAAATCAGGAAATTGGTTCCTCCCTTCTTACAGGTTTGTCATAGGCAGGCTGTGTCCTTTGGATGATGGCACAGCTCCTTTCTGGCACCTTCCCCTGTGGGGTGAGCATCTGTGTCTCATGGACCCTGGAAGCACTCTGTCCTCCCTTTTTTAAGTTCTAGGTGCGATGTAGGCACCCTGCTGGCATAGGAACCAGAGGGCTGTGCTAAATCTTGGCTTTCCCCTATACCCCACTCACACCTCTGATAATACTTTCTTTACCATATTCTCCTCAAATTACCCATCTTTCTTTCTACCAGCACTCTGACCAAATGGGATAAAAATAATGGCAGAAATCAACACAAAGTTGTAAAGCAATTATCCTCCAATTAAAGATAAATAAAATTTATAAAAAGGGTGAGAACATAGAATCTAAGATATTTTACCATTTTCTCTAAACCCCATAGATGACAGCTGAGACCTGAAGAAGCAAAGTGACACAGGAAATTGATGGCAGGACCAGGATTAACAATTTATATTCCCTGAACCAAGATCAGACATCACAGACCTCTCCCCCAAAGCCTCTCTGAATAAGAAAGAGGAGTTTGTTGAAAAGTAATCCATTTCCAACCTGGCAAACACTCTGTATGCTGGGTCATTGAGATTAACACCCTCAGTTATAAATCATGTTGTCAGCACGCGCCCTTGATGTGATGTGATGAGAATGGCCCTTCATCTCTGAAGTCCTCCTCTCCAATGCCCCAAACCCCAGTTCGGCCCTGAGAAAAACATCAGACAAATCCACATGGAGGGACATTCCATACAATGCCTGAGTGGTATTCCTCAAAACCATCAAGGTCATCATAAACAAGGAAAATCTGAAAAATTGCCGCAGGACAGAGTCAGCTAAAGAGACTTGCCAGCTAAACATGATGTGGTATCCTGGATGGAATTCCCAAACAGGAAAAGGGTATTAAGGAAAACTGATGAAACCCAAATAAAGGGAAGAATTTAATTAAGAGTCAGGTACCAGCTAAGTTTCTTACTTGTGACAAACGCATCCTAATAACAAAGTATGTCAATAGGAGAAAAGAGACAATGATGTACATGAGCTCTCTGAATTACCTTTTATTTTTTTCTATAAATCTAAAACTATTTTGTTTAAGTTACCACTGTTTTCTGAAATAGGGCCTTGGTATGAAGTTCCTGAATACCTTCTCTCACCAACAAATTAATAAAAGACTATGCAGGGGAAAAAAGTCAATTTCAAAATTTAAATAGGAAAAAAAGTTTAGAGCACAAATTCTAAATAATGATTCTAAGTGAGAAACTTTTATGAGACACAAAAGAATATAAAGACTTTCTAAAGCACAGATCTCTACAAACCATGGGTCTAAAATAATGTTACTTGTAATTAGTTTTCACTGTTCAGGAGTATCACTATTTTATTTGTTTGTAAACTGAAGACAGAATTGGCAAGGGTGGGGGTGGGGTCGACTGGGAATGATGGAGAATAAAACACATCCAAACACAGATAACATATATGTATCTCAGCCTACAAAGCTCAAATATGTTTTTATCTATACTTAGAATTCTCAGAATTGAGGGTTTGTATTCTTTAAACCAAACAAAAATCTATTAATTATAAACTTCTGGTGTTTGAAAGGAAAGAAAAAAATCATTTTAATGTTTGTTTTTATTTTATTTTTTAATTTTTACATTTACTTTATTTTACTTTACATTACTGTATTGGTTTTGCCATATATTGACATGAATCCACCATGGGTGTACATGTTTGTTTTTAAAAGCTATCAAGTATCCTATAGAAATTCACATTTGGTGAATTAAATCTAGAGATTCAACTTTTCCTTAAACTACATCTGGGATTTAAAAAAGAGAAAGGGAGACTGGCCAAATACATTGGGGATTATATAGAATCTGAAATGAAACAAATGCCAAATTCTTCAAGATGCAGAAGCAGCTCTGAAACTTGTCTGAGTTCCCTGATTGACCCTGTGATGTTTTTTAATGGTGATTACTGACTTTATACCTGTTATTCTACCATGTATTTATAGTAGTATTCGTTCTTCTATATGTGTTTCCTTTGTTTTTTTATTTTTTTGGGTTTTTTTGGTCTGTTTTGTTTCCTGCCTTCATTTGGATTGATGAAATTCTGTCTATTCTCTTTCATTTCCTGTAATAATTTTGAAGGTGTATGTGTGTGAAAGTAAATATATACCATATGTACGTATAAATATTGGTTTTTAAACAAAAATAAAAGCTAAATTTTTCATTTTCACCAAGAACTTCATCGAACAATATACTCACTATTCTGTTCCAACATTCTGCCATTTTTCAGGTAACTCCATAATTCTATCTTCCCAAAACTTTTAATCTTTTTGCGTAAAGAACTATTCCAAGTGTCTTTGAATTGAAAATTTTTTTCCACTAAGAGAATTTTGTAATGACCGAAATAAATAGAAATTCAAAGGTCCAACATCTGGTGAATATGGTGGATGAATCTGAACTTTCCAACCAGGCGTTCACAGTTTTTGCCTGGTCATCCAAGAGACACACGGTGTTGCAGTATGCTGATGGAAGATTATGCATTTTCTGTTGACTAATTCCGGACACTTTGCATCGAGTGCTATTTTCAGTCAGTCTAATTGGGAACAGTACTTGTTGGAACTCATTGTTTGGTTTTTCTGGAAGGAGTTCTTACCAGAGGACTCCTTTCGAATGCCATCATGTACAAAATGTCAGCTTCTTGGGATGAACATCAGACTTTGGTGCAGTTGGTGGTGGTCCACTCCACTTGCCCAATGATCTCTTCTGTTTCACGTTATTGTACAGTATTCACTTTTTATCTACTGTCACAATCTGTTTTAAAAATGGAACATTTTCATTGTTTCAGTAGAGAACTGCATGTGGAAATATAGTCAAGAAGGTTGTTTTTTTCTTTTTTTTCATTTAATTTATGTGGAGCCCACACATCAAACATAACCAAGCCTGGTGCAAATGATTCTGAGTGCTTCATGGATATTTTGAGTATGTCGACCATCTCCCATATGGGATACTGTTGATTGTTCTCAAGTACTGTCTCAATTTTATTGCTATCATGTTCAACTGGTCTACCCAACCATGGAGCATCGTCCAACAAGAAATCACTCACAAGAAACTTCACAAAATTCTTTGGATACATTCAATCAGTCACAGCACCTTTTCTAAACACTGCAAAAATCTTTTGTGTTTCACTTGCATTTTTACCTTTCTTGACATAATAAAGCACACTATGAGAAAAATGTTGCTTTCTCTCATCCATCTTCAATATTAAAATGGCTATACAGAAATCTACCAACTTTGTTAATGTTTTTGAATGCATGCTGACATGACAGCTATCACAATATAATCTTAAAAAATTGCTTTGAATGAAGCTAAAAATAACTAACTGCTACTAGAACCATCTTATGGGAAAAATGAACAAACCTTTTGGCCAATCCAATACTATCTATTTAACAGATTTATTTTTTATCATTTACTTTTAAAATTTAAGATGCATATATAGCAATAGTCTTATCGGTGTCTTCTTTAAACTCCCACCAAATGATTCAAAGAATCTAGAACATTTTACTTTGTTTATCAGTTCAGTTCAGTTGCTCAGTCATGTCCAACACTTTGTGACCCCAAGGACTGCAGCACACCAGGCCTCCCTGTCCATCACCAACTCCCGGAGTTCACTCAAACTCATCTCCTTGAATCAGTGATGCCATTCACCCATCTCATCCTCTGTCATCTCCTTCTCTTAAGAGCTGACTTTACAAATGAGNTGCTCAGTCATGTCCAACACTTTGTGACCCCAAGGACTGCAGCACACCAGGCCTCCCTGTCCATCACCAACTCCCGGAGTTCACTCAAACTCATCTCCTTGAATCAGTGATGCCATTCACCCATCTCATCCTCTGTCATCTCCTTCTCTTAAGAGCTGACTTTACAAATGAGTCAGCTCTTCGCATAAAGTGGCCAAACTATTGGAATTTCAACATCAGTCCTTCCAATGAACACTCAGGACTGATCTCCTTTAGGATGGACTGGTTGGATTTCCTTGCTGTCCAAGGGACTCTCAAGAGTCTTCTCCAACACCACAGTTTAAAAGCTTCAATTCTTTGGTGCTCAGCTTTCTTTATAGTCCATCTCTCACATCTATACATGACTACTGGAGAAACCATAACCTTGAAGAGACGGACCTTTGTTGGCAAAGTAATGTCTCTGCT